>CANXYI010230348.1:0-10407 GCA_948208565.1 Hura crepitans | reverse complement strand
CTCCACTATGAGCTGGGGGAGGTAAGAACTGAGAACTAGAAGAACTAGGGGCAGTTCTAGGCCATTTCCTTGATGAAGATGGGCTTACCTTAGAGATAGTAATAAGTTATAATGTCACACACAAAGTTAGGAAATGTCAGAAAAATGAATCAAAATTAAAGAACTCACTTGAGGTGGAGGAGGTCCTAATGTGTATGGAACCTACGAAAGCAAATGAGCTGAGGCCTAAGAAGCGTAGCACTTTGCACCATATTTTACTAATGTGGCCCCTAGAATTCCCATAGTTATACCCTGCATGAACTCTAGATCATCTATATACCTCCTGAACAATATTGAGTTAGGAGGATTATGAGGAATAAGGTGAAAATTAGGCCTTAAATGCCGCCTCACAACTCTCTGTCCCAAAAACTAGTAATAGGTATCTAGAGTAGTCAATAGAAGGTGGCAGAATGATAAACCTTTAATAAAGCACAAGGGAAGGGGTAGTTCATTGATAGAAAAGACTTACTAAGCCAAGTCAACCTATATAAGTAAGTATTAGTTACATGTGAATAAATAGCTAAGAAAGATTTTTAACTTATTGTGTAGGAAATACTTACATCGGCGCAAACCCGAGAGCTAAGATAATAGTGGTGCTATATCGGAGAAGTCACATTCCATGGACCTGAAGAGGGTTACACCCATCTATCCATCATCGGATAGTGGTAAGGCATGTCTAGCTTACAAGGGTGAGCTAATAAATAAAGCTCATAAGCCCACACTAGAAATGACAAAACATGACAAAGTCACGAAGAAGCTTCAAAGAAACATAAGTTGATAAGGGGACCTAAAATCAAGCCCTGGACAAATCAGTGGCTCTTTTTGGTTTGCACAATTATGTCCAGACTCCTGAACATCCACCAAAGAGTGGAGTAGCACTAGTTCCAACTACCAATCTTGTCAACTTCCACTAAGATAAGGAGGAAAGCTCTAGCTAACCATAATATTAGCATTGGTGAAGAGAGTGATACCCATCAGGTAGAGAATGAAGTAGCGAGTATATTGATCAATCTCCAACTAACTTAAAGGGGACTTTTCTCCCCATCTCTTCTACAAGTTAGTGAAGTGAATGCTTCTAGCTCTATCATAGGGAGCAAAACTTAGTAGTTCTTTCACCTCTTTTAACCTCAGCAATGGGTGATGATAGCAGGAATCAAAAGCAATTGCATGTCCTATGCAACGTGCCCTAGTGATAAAGGCCTAGTCAAAAGGGGTTATTGTCATCTCGCCAAAGGGTAAGTGAAAGTTAAGCATGGTGTCCATCCACCTATCCACTAAGGCCCTCAAAGCCTATACGTCATGATAGAAGCCTCCACCAATGAGATGGTTCAAGAATCTCTAGAAGCCTGTTGCTCAAATCCTATACTTCACTGACACTGGCATAGTAGAGTACCATTGCTGGGGTCTAGACAAAATCCCCTTACACTTAAGATGCATCTACAAAAGAAAAAGAAGCAAGAGTCAACAAAAGTCTGTATGGACTAATATTTTGAAAATAAGTCTACACGTACCCAAAAAAGTAAGTAAGCTTAGTCCATGTAGACCACACTCGCAAACAAATAGAAGTCTGCACTGACTATAGTCAAAGGAAAATATAGGTCCACATGGACATAACACAGTAATCCATAAATCCGTATAGACTTCATAAAATAGATCATGCAAAACAATCACATAACACATTCTAGAATGGTATGAAGACTAGGTTTGCATGGACCAACTATGCCTTAGCAAACTAGGTCCACACGGACTTATTAACTAGAAAATTTTAACAATTCAAAAATGAAGGAAAGCTTGATCAAAATAGCAATGGGACATATAGAGGAAAGAAAACACACCAGTTAACATGGAAATGTCCTCTGGCAAAAGAGGAAAGGGGAAAGTCCTTATACCCTATGGAAGAAGAATGATGGTTGGAGTTCCTTCACTGTCATTGGAAGATGATGAGTGAGAAGTGCTAGCAACATTAGAAGCCATCAGAAAGTCACCTGCTTAAGAGAAAAACAACAAAGAAGGGAAATAGAAAAGGATGCAAATGAGAAATGAGGGTGAAAAGAGATAGTTATAATTCTATCATGATAAGTCCACATAAACTTCTGTGTTGTAGTCTGCACAGATGTTTTCTCAATAAAGTCGCACTGACCTTCTTTCACACGGACCTTCTTTCGCTTCGTCCATGAGAGTCAATCTCAAAATTAGTCTGCAAAAACTTTTCTTCAAATTTGTTTGCATGAACCATGACTAACAATGTCCACATAGACTTTTGATTGCCAAATTTAAAAGAATAAAAGGAAAAAGGGGAATACCTCTCAAAGGCCAAACTTACTCCGTAATAATTTTCTCATAACCTAAGTAATATTTCATTTTTTTATAGGATCGACTCAAAGTTCCATCCATAATTTTTTATCAACCCCAAGTTTAATCCACTGATTTTGAATCAATCCCAAGTTTAATTAACTAATTTTAAATCAACCACAAGTTTAATCTATTGTTTCTGCATTAACCCTGAGTTCAATCAATCATTTTAGGTTTAGCCTTATAAGCTAATCCATTATTTTAAGTTTAGCCTCGTAAGCCAATCCATCATTTTGGGTTTAGCCTTATAAGCCAATCCACCATTTTGGGTTCATGCCTCATAAGCTAATCCATAATTAATATTGAAGTATATGTTAAAGCCCACTCTATAATAATATGAGTACAAGAAGCTAATAGGTAAGTATCCCTGACTCAGATACTTTGATATGTACTATTGATACATAGCATACACTAAAGTGGGGGCAACTATAGACACGTCACCTTTGACCTGTGATGATAGCTAGAGAAAAACTATCAAGCATAGTATAAAGTCACCAAGAAGTAGGTCTGCATGAACCTACGAAATAATTTTTGCATGGACAAACTAAGTGAACAGGCAAAAATCCAGCCCATAAAGCTCATGGACCAGCATACTAAGAGCTTTGTCCATGTGGATGAGTACAGATAAGTTTATACAGACCTACCGATGGAAGAAATATTCTCGGGGTAGAATTTTACCTAGTTAGTCCAGGAGGCAGAATCCCATTAGGATTAGAACTCCTTTCTACATGAAAATAGGAAAACCAAAAAAGACTAAGTATATATACTTCTTTATATCAATAGAAAAGGAAGGAGGCTAAAAAATAGAATCTTAAAAATAAATTCAAATGGCAAAAAGCATATAAATAGTTGTGAGAGTTTGATCCAATAGTAATTCAAACCATCTTCACTTGAATCTTGAGACCTTTGTGCTATTATTTGAAGAGACTTTTTGTTCAGGTAATATATGAGGTCCATTATATGTTTCTTGATATTTTATAAGCCTATGATCTCTAAAATTAATACTTAGGTGAGGTGGTACTTTGTTATCCCCACTTCCATTAATGATGCATAGGCTATTATAGTAATATGTAGGATATGGAGTTAATCCTTATAGCCAGTGTTAAGCATGTTGTATTGTATTAATAATCATCACAAGAATCTGATCATATGTATGGTTAAGTTTGTACAAACTTAGTTCCTTTAGGCATAAGCATGATAAGTTAGTCTGCACGAAATTATTTCCCTTATGTAAATATGAGAAATTGGTCTGTATGGACCTATATACAGTGAGCATGATTTTATACATTAAGTACCTTATTATATACTAATTGATAAATGTGAATCATTTTTTTATATGTTGATGTTATATGTGAAGGCATTTATATGTGTGCAAGGGATTGATAGGTAGTCCATACTAACTCATAGTCATGAGGGCTTTAGTCTGCACAGACTTGTATATGATGAATTGTATGATAGCTCTTTGAAATATGCTTTATTTGTACAATAAATTATTCTAGATCCATATGTTTTAAATATGTTCATATTCTATTTATTACATATTAATGTTTATATAACCTTGATTTAACTTTGTTTGACTTCATTGTCATGTGAGTTATTGACTAAATTAGCTTACTAGATCAAAATTGGGATGGACATGACTTACCCATGGAGATGTTCTGCACAGACTAAGATGAGGACTCCAGAATGTTTGCATCGACCAGGCAACATAAAAGCAGGACCATTTTAGTGTTATGATTTGCTTTCTTCAGTTATGCACTTATTATGCATTTTAGATTATTTTAGGGTTGTAATAGCTAGTAAACAACTTATTTTACATGCTAAAACCTAAATTTCAAATCAAATGATTTTATATGTAATTAATTGTTGTTTTCTAATAAAAAGGATTTGTATTTCTTTAATAAAAAATCATGCAAAAATGCATTTCAATAAAGGCCAATCTCCTAGAGATGGGAGTTGGGCAACTACTGCCAATTCCTATGGAATTATGGGTAATTATCAGGTCAAATAACAACTAATCAATGACCCAATTTCTGGATGTACAATATAGTTGTCATATTCTTTAAATACTGTAATTTACTTTTTATACATGAAAAGGTGATAAAAATACTTTAAATATAATGCATGCTTAATTGAAAGGGGATTGATAAATATGACAATATAGAAGAAGGCATGTTATTTAGGCATAAAAAATGTCTGAATTCTAAACCTTTCTAGTACAGAAGATTAGAGGTTCTAGTGTAGAAGTCAAATGGTGACTCCACTGACCACTCTCGTCCTCAATAAAAATATCATAATGTCTACAGATACTATATTAGCCATGCATCCGATATCTCACTAATCAATGTCACTTTTGACCCTTCACTAGCTTGTAATGTGATCCTCTTCCTCTTTCAATCCACTATGGCATGATACTTAGATAACCAGTCCATGCCCAAGATAAGATTGAACTCATTAAATGGCAATTCAATAAGATCTGCTAAGAAAACATGCCTTTATGCTAACAAAGGATAGTCTTTATATACTATGCTCACTATGATGTGATGTCCTATAAGATTGCTAACCATAATATCAAAACTAAGGTCATCTAACTCTATACCCTGATCTATAACCTATGCTGTATAGATATCTAAATGTGTGGACCCTAGGTCTATTAATGCTAAAGCAAGTAAATAAAAGATATAGAAAGTACCCATTATAACCTCCAGAGCATCCACCTCCTCTCTAGCCCATATGGCATACAGCCTGGCTAGAGCTTTACTCACTAACTTGTCTTTCTAACTAGCCCTAATTTTGCCCCTGGTGTCTCTCTTTTGTGATAACTGTACTAGTTTAATTAGACAATCTCTCTGAAAATGCTCTCTAGAGCCACAACCCTAGTAAACTCCTAGTGTAGCCTTCGAACATACACTTTGGTGTCTCCTATGGCAAGTCTCACAAGCTGGCATTAGCATATTACTAGCAGTGGATCTAGGAGCACCTAATGTCTGAGTATAGGCTCTAGAGCCCTATCTTAACCTTTAAAATTAATCTAACTTCTTACTCTGTTATTACCTCGACTGACCCATTTTCTATTTCTTATTAGCTATATAACTAAATCGATCAACTTAGGGATTTTTGCAACTACTACATTGTCTATTTTTTAGATAGGGTTGGTACATTAGCCTAAGTCCACATTGGGGCCACTGTACTAGTCTGTTAGATAAACAATTGTCTATTCTTGCCACCTGATGCTAATTACTTAAATTTTGCCGACATAATGGCATAGGTCCTAGAGGGCTACTGCACTAGTCTATTGGATAGACTAGTCTGTTAGGTAGACCTAATTATGCCATCACTAATCTTCAAATAAGGCTTCTACAATGGCTAAGGTCCTAGAGAGCCACTGTACTAGTCTGTTGGACAAATCATACCTCGTTATTTGCACCTTGGGTTTTAGAACTCAATCAAGCCAGTGTAGTGGTCAAAGTCTAGAGTGTCAATCATTGCGCTATTTTATTCCCTCTAGGTCTAGTGTATGTCAGTGTCATCTTCCTAGTCGGGCTAGATAAATTAATAAATTAAAAATTAATAAGTAAAAAATGCATAATTGGGCTTAATTATCTAAATAATACAATAGAAGGTATACCTAAAGGTGTTTTGGTAATTTTACACGTGTAGTACTTATTGGCTTAATTAGTAAAGGTTATGCATGCTATCTTTAAGAATGATTTAAAAACTATGATTTGCTAGGTCTTTAATGATTAAATTAAGGATTTATTCAGATGAACTGGTATAAGGGTAATTTGGTAATTTGGCACATGATTATTGTAAATTGAACCTAATAATCAGAATAAGTTAATATTATAACTATCTATGTATGGATAAACTGCTTGACATATTTTAAATGCTTGAATTCACCACTGAGTATATTTTATAGTCAGCATACCTATCTTGGTACATAGGTAACTAGAATAAAGATGTAGCCTCATAAACTGTACAGTCAGAGTTCAGAGGATATTTTTGATAGAAGGTTGCGTATATTTTGTATAGTTTTACACTCTATATACTTAGGTGGGAATTAGTGTTATGTATAAAGGATATGTAATGTAATTATATAAGTGCAAACTGTGTTGTAATAAGCAAGTTAAGAATCTTTTTTAGTATGTATGGCTTTTTTATTGAAGATGTGTAAGCTTGAGGCTCTACTTGGTGATTTTTTCCTTAATTGTGGCCTAAGGCCTGTGTTGATGTTTGATAGAGTGACCATGTTAGGTTGATACCTAGTGGACTAGAAGGGTCCAGGAGATGTTGAATTATGTTATAAAAGTTTTTTTTTACAAGTTCAAATTTTTGGATAGTGACCTAGAGAGCAGTTATGCTGTCAAATTTTTAGAAAAATCTGTCTGACCTATAATTGATCAATATTGGCATGAATCATATAGTATGACCCTAAGTTATGTATAAGGATAGATAGGAATAAAATTAGAGTCAAATAGAACTAAAAATTATAGAATAAGGAAAAGTTAAACAAATGAGCATAGGAGAAATTTTAGGATAGGTGCCTTTGCGAGAAGTGCACCACTTATTGGGTTCCTTCGGGAATCCAGTAGAGGCTATCACACCTAGCCTAATTGAAGCATTCGGCCCCCTCATGGCATGCACTCATCATACATAATACGCACTTGTATCATCTAACATCACTATTAAACAATATTAATCTATCTTATGCATTTAACTCCTATTAGCCATTAATGCACATAATGATTTTTTAAGCAATTTCATTCATTTTAAAGTGATTACACATACTAAAAATAGTTTTTAGGTACACCTGTAGCTATTATAAGCCTTCTCCTTACCTCCGGAAGCTCAGTTCGAATTCTCGCCTATGAATTCAAATAAGTTAAATTTTAGAAAATCCGTATAAAATCAAATAATTAATCAAAAATTAAAATAACCTTATAAATGGCTTCTTAGGTACCCAAGGGACCTAGGAAAAATATCAAATGGAAATAAAATTAGGCAATTGTGACTTGATCACTATTCACCTCAAAAAGGAAATCCTAATTCCTCTCGAGATTATCCACTAAACGAGGCAATCTTGGTGTCTATGATTTTGTCTCGGGACATTCTATATCTCAAAAAACATTTTTTAGAGTAGGTGTAGAGGAGAAAGAAGAAAAAAGTGAAGAAAAAGGAGAGAGGAGAGTGGCAGGTTTTTAGTGGAGGAGGAGAGGGAAGTAGGAGGAAAGGAAGGGAAATAGGGAAGGAAAAGGATTTTGCCGTATTTATAGTTTTTCAAAAATTATTTTATTCTCTTTTCATAATTTTTTCCTTCTAGAATGATCAAAATTCATCAAAATGGGTTTCAAAATTTAGGTAAGTATGAATCCCATAGACACTTAAAGAATTGGGCTTGAAAGATAAAGAAAATCAAAAAAAATTAGCATATATTCTTAGCCAAAAACTTAATAAAAATACTTTCCAATATCTAAAAATTTTTAATTCAAAGCAAATTGTCTATTTGAAATATTTAATTATAAAGTTGTAATATTTCCAGATTATTTTAAGCAACTTTGGAATTATTTTATAGTTCAACTTTGCCTACGGCATTATTTGTAGAAAATTGCCGTAAAATCTTCTTTAGCATTTTTAACCATCAAAATGGCTTCGGATTGGCTTTAAACGTTGCCCAAAATTCTCTCATAATTAATACTCCTCATTAGTACACTTAGTGTGCCTCGGGTTTCTAGAAAGTGCGACTCAGGTGTCAAGATGCAATATTCACCATGAAAAGTACTGTTCATGAGAGTCGAGATTTTTAAGTCTTTATGGGAACACATTGGGTATCTCTTCCTTCAACATAGATAGGTCGGAGAACTAGTCTACTATAATTAATCTCCCTAAGTTCTATATCATTATTATTCATATTTTCTTTACAAATTATGATAGGAACATATGGCTCTAAGGGTTTAGGAATATTGCTACTTAATAGTCTACTACTTTGAAAGGTTGAAATTTTAGATGATTGGGAAAAAGTTTGGAAAAATTCTAATTTTATGTAGCCATTTGATTGTTCTAATATTCTAGATACTTGAGAATTATTTTCTAAGGGTTTAGGATGATTAATATCATATAGTTCTCAAGAACCTGACTGTGTTAAATCATTGCAATTAAGGCATTTGGAACATGAATCTTATTATGAAACATATTAGCTTCAAATAATAATGTTTCATTTTTTATTAAACTATTTTTAGATCTAGGATTTAAAGTTGTAGACATAACTTTATAGTAAACTCTATATATTACAGCAACTAATTTTGAGTTCATTTCAAAATTCAAATTTTTAGTCTTAATGGTTAGTACTAAAGTATTCATAATATTAGGATTAAATAATCAAATTGAAAAGTTTAGATAACAATTAAAGTAGATAGGTCTATTAGCTAAGTTTAATTCTACCATTGCTAGGAGTGAATTATTAAAATCCAAATGTCTTACATCTCTTAAGCATATTAATACCAGTATGTCAAAACCAATTCTAAATAAAGGTTTTATGGCTACTTGAACCATTTGTATATGAAGATACTTATATTTCTTCTTATGTTCATTTAAACTATTTTAGGAAAACAAATGGATTGATACATGGTCTCAGTATAACACTATAGTTTTCTTTGTAGTCTTAATTGAATAATCTTGGAATAATTCAAAAGATCTAATTTTATAAATAGTTTTGAATCTTGTTTAGGAATACTCTAATCAAGTAAAGAGTTTTCAATTTGTGAATATTAACTTCAGTTGAATGAATCTCTTCCTCAATATTAGGCTCATTACTAAAAGAAGACTTTTTTCAAGATAATAACCTTAATTATCTATCCATGGAAGATCACAAAATCTAAACTGTAAAAGAAATATTAAATCTAAGAACCTAGATAGAGTAATGGGACCACTTAATGCCTTCTATAGCTTATAACAGCAAACTAATGATAGTAACATAGGCTGACCAATAATACACTATAGAGATCTAGGTCAAGAAAACTTACATAGAATGATAAGTGAGATACCTATGAATAAATCAGCAATATTAGAATCTTAAAAATTGTTTCTTACTAATAATAAGTGTAAAAACCTGATTATAAGATTGAATAATTGAATAGACCTTTGAGATTCTCTACAATCACAGAACTGGTTATGATATTAAGCGTGAATCTAAAGTTTATTCCACCTGGCTATTATGATTCTTTCTCTAAGCAAGAACATAGTATTTCTATCTAAGAGATTTAAAAGGCATAGATATTGTACGAAAGAAATAACAATCCTATTAGACATCCTAAAAACATTGCTCTGATACCATAAGCAATGAAAACCATTGAGAACCAAAATTTTTGTTTATTCAAAATAGAAATAGATATTTATTTGAAATAAAGACAATATATTATATGTAATAGAAATTTTTACAAGAGTACAATACAAAATAAGCAAGCTTAAATTACAAGGTTAAACTTAAAACTTACAAATAGACTAGAAACTTCAAAACACACTTGAAAATAAAGGAGCATAAGGGAAATTTTATAGCGAACCTGGTAAAAGTTTTTATGCTCTTTGTAAAGTGCAGAAGTCCTAATTTATAGAAGTATTAAGGCCACATGAGTCAAGATATGTATACATATCTATGATTCCAATTATATATTATTTAAATATTCCATCTATTTGTTTCAATTATATTAATCTATTAATTTATTATATTATTATTACATTTAATAGAATATTCATCAAAGATTAGAATATTATTAAATATTATTATCATTTATTATTAATTATTAATATATTTAATAATAAATTTTAATAATAAATTATATATTATAGAATAAATATATTCTACATATTCGGTACTTCACATTTTATTATTATATATAATATAGTCTTTCATTATTAGAATATATATTCTTTTTATTTACTATTAATATATTGACTATCCTCTATTATAATATATTTTTCACTATAATATTTTTTTAATATAAATATACACACACACACACA
>CANXYI010229801.1:0-14574 GCA_948208565.1 Hura crepitans | reverse complement strand
CTAATATGAGTGGATTAATCAATGTATATAGTATTTGTGTATGTGTGTTGGGCATGTGATTATGTGACTTATGGAATTTTGAGTCGATGTTATTGTTTATCTTCTAATTGCACAGTTTGAAACATGAATTTTTAAGTGATGATGTTTTTACTAAGTTTAAGGATTAAAATAAGGTCTTGGGGATGCATGTGAGTTGTTTGAAGTGTTTTTGTAAGGACTCAAAAATTTCGTCTTATGAATAGTGCTTTCCTAAGGTGTGAATAGTGTTCTCAAAACTCAGAATACACTAAAGCAATCGAGTGAAAGTATTAATCATAAAATAATTTTAGGCAAAGTTCAAAACCAAATTGAAGTCGTTTAGGTGGTTAAAAATGACAGTTAAATTTTATGGCAGTGTCATATGAATAGTGACCTAGTTTTAGCTGAACAGTAAATTATTTAAAAAGTTGCTAAAAAAATTTTGAGATTTATGCAATCTGATACTCAAAAATTCTATTAGTCCATTGGCACCAAAATTAGAATTTTTAGAGATAAGGAAGCATTTTTTACTAAAATTTGGTAATCGTAAAAACTATATTTTTCATCAATTTTTTGCATTTTTCGAGTATAAATTTTTATAGGCTTTTGAGGTTTGATTTATGGACAATTATGGATCTTTTGGATGTCAAAAATGAGGCAATAAAAATTGAAAAAAAAAGCATATATAAGGGGTTAAACTGCTAGTTAAAGGAAGAATTATGTTTCTTCTATAAGGACCAGCAGCTGAAGCCATTAAAAGGACAAAGAGGAGCCATTTTTACTTCTTCTCACCTTTGTTTTCCCTGTTTTCCTCCATTAAAGCCTTAAGTCTGAGCTTTCATGACCTCTAGATTTTGATTCCATGTCGATTTGTGTGAAAAATCAAGAGTTTTTCTCAATTTTCTACCTCGATAAATAGTGACTCAAAATTTATCGAGTAAGATTTTTTGAATTCTAATATTTTTCCCATGTTCCCTAGGTCCCCAAGGTCATGTTTATGTAGTCCTTTTTTATTTTAGTGTCTATATGATTTATTACAAATTTTCACGTATTGAATTAGTAATGGGCAATTGAGGAAACTGACAAAACATGTGAAAAAGGGAAAGGCAAGGTGTAAGCAATCCTCAAGAGTGTGTCTCAACTCTCTTGGTATGTGTAATCGGCATAAATTATGTAGTTTTGATTATGCCTTAGTAATTCCATAATATGCCATAAATGACATTCATGTAATAAATGTATAATTAAGGTAATGGTTAGCACTAATTGTGATTAATGATAAATTTGATGTATGTTAAAATAAATTGTGATGCTAGATGGATGAAAATGATGTCTGTTAATATTATAGAAATGTGGCCATGTAAGTATGTGTATGTAAGTATACATAATACATAGAAAATATGATGTGTGTATATGGATGGCATTATATGTCTATTAAACACGAAGTATGAAAATGAATGTATTAGATGGATGTTTAGAGCCTTAGGAGGCATTATGGCTGAAATGGCCACTTGAAGTTGCATGGATGTATATTGGCCTTATATGGTCACATGTGCACATGTATATATCAAAAATATGTATTATGTATGAAATATGACCATAAATGTGTATAATTGCCTTTATGGACATGAGAAAATGAGGTAGATGTAATGAAGGGTATTATGTATGGTTGAGAGCATAATGGCCGAATGCTTATATGTATGTGCATGTGTGTGTGAAATGGCATAATCTACATAAAAATGATGAATTTTGTATGTAAATGGCCAATTGGTCATATGCATGTGAGATTTGATCATGTGATGTAATGATATATATGTAAAATGTATGAATCATAATATATTTTGGAAAGTATTTATGTATGTCCATGCATTATACTAACCATGAGATGATGTGCATGATTAATTGTATGGTTGTGATCATGTGAAATGAAATGGTGTATGATAAAAAGGAAACATAAGTGTAAGCTCACTATGAGGGAGTGGTCAAATGGCCTATAACTTATGATGGTGCATATGATGCATGATATATTTATCAGTAGCTATATATGATTAATTGTATGGAATTAATCATGTATTTAGAACATATTCTACGTAATTATGACATGAAAGCATTTTAATGCAATAATACATTCTTTATCAACTTAACATGATATGGTGCATTAATGATGCATATTGAATTTAGTAGCATATTATTTTATTAGTGTGCCTATAGCATGTTGTTGATGTATATGGCATGCATGTAATGAGATGAGAGCTTTAGTAACATGTAGATGATGTATTTATGAATACAGTGATTTTGTGCATGAGCTTATAAGTTGTGTGCTTATGTTATGGCAAATATGACATCATAAGAATGTGTAATACATTTAATATGAACTAGGATTGGTATAATACGATCATTATCATATGCATATAAAAATTTGATATATGGCATTATAATGTGGTGTTGCATGTCATAATAATGTAATAAGCTTATAATCACACTTTTCCCCAATTTTGTAATTAGTTGGCTAAACCAATTTAGTTAAAAGCAATATTAAGTGATATTAATACTGTAAAACTAAAAGTAAATGGTTAATAGCCCATACAAGTAAACAGCCTAGTCAGATAGGTTAATTAGTAAGCTAAGAGTCATAGCAGCTACTAGGGTACTTTGGTACCTCGTAACCTTAACCTTTAGGTTATTTTATGTTCTAACCTACGGGTCTGATGTATTGATCTTTGGATCTTATTTTCTAACCTTTGATTTAATACATGTTGATAAGCTGACTTTATGTTCTAACCTTTGAGTCTAATGCATGATGACCTCCGAGTCTATGCTTTTCTGACCTTCGAGTCTGTGCGTGCGGGGCCTACATGGTTCCAAGGGCTTAGGTGGTCCACTAATACTCAATTATCCATAGTGTATTTATTTCTTAAGGATAGGATAAAGAAATGTATCTTAATAAATAATAAACATGTTTATATGATATATGACATAATTTAATGATGTATGATTTTTATGATGTGGTATATAAATGTCTTATGCCATGCCTATGCATTTATGTATGTTATGATTAATGTTGCATATCATGTGAGAATATGAATTTTTATATTTCATATATTAATGTATGATGATAATTGGTATATTTACACAAGTTATACTAATCACACCACTAAGTGATTGCTTAGCGCATCATCTATTTTTGCAATGCATAGGTAAAGTGACAATTTAAGCAGAAAACTCAAATTGTCAAGTTTCCAAGAGAGGAAGATTCTTTTGGTATATTTTGTATCTGAATTTTATTATATATAGATAGATAATAGTCATATGGGTGTAATTTTGAGGAATGGGGCATAAACTATATGAAATGTAAATTTTTGGATTTCAAAAGTCTGTAAACTATTTAAAAGTTGATTTTTATTCTGTGTTAATTGCATATTGAGATAATGGTTGCATGTTATGAGTTATTATATTGATGATTGATTTAGGGTGATAAGAAGGATCATAGGAGATGCGAATGGATGAGAAAATGTTTATAGAAATGCTTTTTGTATTACAAGTTACTATTCACATTTGATATAGTGTCTTGATATAGTCATTATGCTGTTGGATTCTCTACATGAGGATTTCTAAATATGAAAAGTAACTAGTTTTTGAAAAATTTTTGTAAACCTATAGTTTTGTAAACTAAAAAATTTGTTAAGAATGATTTAATCACATTTTAAAAAGGGATATCATGTTATGAGTTTGGTAAAGCATTTGTGTGCACATGCCTTATTCGGGTCTGACGACCAAATTAGGTAAGAGGTGTCACATTTAGTAGTATCAGAGCTCCAGTATAGGCATTCCTAGGTAATATATGAGTGCTTTAGGTTAAGTTTATACATCATAAAATTTATGCTATCAAGGCTTATGAATTGTTCTCTTACCTATAGATAAGATGAGTGATCATGTATTGCACCAAGATAAAGAAGTTGAGAGTTAAGCTTCTATGTTTATGGGATAAGAGTCCAATGGGGTTGCATCTATATCTGGTAGTGCGGTGAGGTAAGTATCTTTTATAGCTCAAGTTCCACTAATGTTTCTACAAGAGATGCTACAACTTTTGAGATAGGCTATAGCTACTGCTTCACTACTAGTATAATAGCTAAATGTTCCCTTAGCTCTCTAGAAGACCTACCTTAAGAGAGTCAAGAAGATAGGGGCTAAGGACTTCAAAGGAGAAGGCATTGTAGAGCATGGGAAGGTAGAGTATTGTTTAGGCCATACTGAGAAAATAATAAAGCAAACGTGATGCGCCCTAGGATAGAAGGTGATCTATGCTATTTCTTTGCTCCAAGAAAATCATCAAAATGATGGGAAGGCCTGATAGAGTATAGGTTAAAGGATAAACTAACATGGGACTTTTTCTTGTTAGAGTTTTATAAGAAGTATATTATAGAAGATTATTTGGATGACAGGAGATAATAGATATGGATCTTAAGCAAGGGTAGAAGCCCATTGGAGAGTATAAGAAGGACTTTTCTATGCTCACTCGGTATGCCAAGGAGACCATTTCCATAGAAGTTGATAAGTGGAAGAGATTTGAGAAGGGATTACATATGGATAAGTCATAGGTGGTTCTGATGAAGACTTAAGATTTCTCACAGCTAGTTTTAGCTTGTTGCTCTATAGAGGGGGTATAGAAAGAGAAGAGGGAAGTCTATTAAAAGAAGTGGGCCTTTGGTAAGGGAGCTTCTAGTACAATTCAGAGATTTGATAAGAAGTTTAAAAGGAATCAATCTAGGGCTCCACAGCATACATAAAAATAGGTCCAATCTCAAAAGACAGTGCAGGGTAATAGGGGTAAGGTTACGTAGTAATCTCAAGCTGTTAGTACACTAGACAGCCTAGAGTGGCTAAGTACCTTAGTGTCAGACTTGCCACAAAAGACATAGAGGAGAGTGTTGGAAGCTAAAGCTAGGAGTGTGCTTTTCTTGTGGGTCACCAGATCATTTTCACGGAGATTGTCCAAAGAGAGCTAATGCCAGATAGGGATCTGTACATGTTTCCACTAGAAGCCAGAAGGGAGATTGAGGAGAAAGAGTATATAGAACTTAGAGGGATAAGACAGAGACTAGAGTTAAGCATAAAGCTCCTACCAAGTAGTATGCCATTAGAGCTAAGGAGGAGGCTGATGCACTAGACATCATTATTGGTACTTTTCTTCTATTCAACTCACCTTCTTTAGCTTTCATAAATCTGAACTCTACACATTTATATATATGCATAGCATGAGCATAAGATTGGGGGTTAGATTTTGAGTTTCTTAACTTAGAGATTTTAGTTAGCAATCCTATAAGTCAACATGTCATTATAAACAAGGTTTAGAAAGAGTGTCCTTTGATGGTTCAAGGGCACAAGTTTGTAGTTGATCTCATCGAGTTACCATTTGATGAGTTTAACTTGATATTGGGCATAGATTGGTTGTCCAAGTATCAAGCAATGGTAGATTGCAAGTTAAAAAGGATAACTCTTACTACTGAAAATGGGACTAAGATCATAGTTGTGGGTGAGAGGATAGACTTTTTGTCTAATGTCATATTAACTATGACAGTGAGGCGTATGTTAAAAAAGGGTTGTCAAGCTTTGTTGGATCATATATATGATACGCATACATGTGAGCTGAATGCTAGACATATACCAAGAATGTTAGAGTTTATGGATATTTTTCCTGAAGAGTTGCCCGATTTTCCACCAGAATGGGAACTCGAGTTTAGCATTGAGGTTCTACCTAGAACTACTCCAATATCAATAGCTCCATGTCAGATGGCTCTGGTAAAGTTAAAAGAGTTAAAGATTTAACTTTAAGAGTTGCTCGAGAAGGCTTTATAAGATTGAGTGTGTCACCATAGGAAGCACTGATTTTGTTTGTTAAGAAGAAGAATGGTTCTCTTCAGCTATTTATGGATTATCGATAGTTGAATAAAGAGACCATCAAGAACAAGTATCATTTGCCATGGATAGATGATCTTTCTTATCAACTTAGAGGAGCTAGAGTGTTTGCCAATATTGATTTGAGATTTAGTTATTAATAGTTAAGGGTGAAAGAGTCTAATGTCGTGAAGATAACTTCTAGAATGAGATATGGCTACTATGAGTTCTTAGTAATGCCATTTGGCTTACTAATGCTCCTACAGCTTTTATAGACCCGATGAACCGTGTGTTCAAATAGTATCCTAACCATTTTTTTAGTGGTTTTCATCAATGACATCTTAGTTTATTTAAGTAAATAGGATCATGAACAACATCTAAAAATAGTTTTATTGGTTTTAAAAGATGAGAAGTTGTATGCTAAGCTTAACAAGTGTGAGTTTTGGCTTAGTGAAGTATCTTTTTATAGGCACATAGCTTCTACAAAGGGGAGTTATGTTAATCTTAGTAAGATTGAGGTAGTTATAGAGTGGAAGCCACCTAAGAATACTATAGAGATCAGGAGTTTCCTTAGTTTGGTAAGGTATTATAAATGGTTTGTTAAGGGTTTTTCATTGATAGCAGCACCTATGATGCATCTGTTAAAGCAAGATGTCAAGTTTGTTTGGGATGATGGATGTTAAGAGAGTTTTGATAAGCTTATGGTGATGTTGTCAGAAGCATTGATTCTTATTTAACCAGTTTCTAAGAATGACTTCACCATATATAGTGATGCATGTCATAATGGTTTGGGTTGTTTTCCAATGCAAAATAGCAAGTTGTCACTTATGCTTTGAGATAGCTAAAGTAACATGAGAAGAATTACCCTACTCATGATCTGAAGCTTGCAACTATTGTGTTTATTCTGAAGATCTATAGACACTATCTCTATAGAGAGAAGTGTTATGATTACACCGACCATAAGAGTCTAAAGGATATTCCTACACAAAAAGAGTTGAACTTGAGACAGAGGAGATAGATGGAATTGATCAAAGACTATGATTGTTTGATTTATTATCATCCTGAAAAGGCTAATGTAGTGGTTGATACACTTAGCCAAAAGCTCATGGCCACTATGAGAGCCATAAATGTCAAATTACAACTTATGAGTGATGATATTTTATTAGCAAAGATGAAAATAAAGCCTAATTTACTGCAACAAGCTAAGGATTGTTAGAGAAATGATCACAAGTTGATAAGTGTGATAAGTGCTATCCAAGAGGGAAAGCCTGCTGAGTATGAATTAAGAGTGATAGTTATCTATACTACCACAACAGGATTTGTGTGCCAGATGTGGAAGAACTAAAAAAGTAGGTTTTGTAAGAGGCTCATAGTGCTCCTTATGTTATGCATCCTAGTAGTAGAAAGATGTATTAGGATTTGAAGTTGTCATATTGGTGGCCTGGTATGAAGAGAGATGTATCAAAATACATGATTAAGTGCCTTACTTGTTAGCAAGTGAAGGCACAACATTAGGTTCCATCTAGATTACTCTATCCTATAGCAATTCTAGAATGGAAATAGGATAGAGTCACTATGGATTTTGTTATCAAGTTGCCTATGACTAGGAGTAAATATGATTCAAAATAGGTTGTGGTAGACCATTTGACTAAGACTGCTTATTTTATACTAGTGAGGATGGACTACTCTTTCAAGAAGCTTGCTAAACTATACATAGATAAGATCATCAGGTTGCATGAAGTGCCCTCTTCTATTATATCTGATCGAGACCTATGGCTTACATTAAGGTTTTAGAAAAAGCTTCACAATGCCTTGGTTACTTGATTGAGTTTTAGTATAACATTTCATCCTTAACTGGACAGACAGTCAGAAAGAGTCATTCAAATAATCTTTTGGTACTTAAGTGATTTGATGTTAAGTTATGTATAATGTTATACTTATGTTAAGGCATGGTTATCAGGTGCTTGAGGATATGTTAGGGAGTTGTGCCATCAAGTGCAAAGGTAGCTGGGAATGCTATCTGTCATTAGCAGAGTTTGCTTATAACAACAGCCATTAAATAAGTTGGGTATGGCTCCTTACAAGCTATTGTATAGAAAGAAGTGTATAACTCCTTTTATTCTATAATAAGCTTAATGAGACTAAGCTCATAGGAACGGATTTGATCAAGGATGCAAAGGATAAAGTGAAAATAATCAGAGAAAGGTTAAAAGCAGCTTCTGATAGACAAAAGTCATATGTTAATTTAAAGAGAAACGATGTTCAATATAATGTGGGAGACAAAGTGTTTCTTAAGGTTTCATTATGGAAAAAGGTTTTGCATTTTGGAAGGGCAAGTTTAGTCTTAGGTTTATTAGGCCATACGAAGTGACAAAATGTGTGGGGCTAGTAGCCTACAAACTAGCTTTGCATCTTAAACTTTAGCAGATTCATGATGTCTTCCACGTGTCCCTCCTTCGAAGGTACATGTCAGATCTTACACATATGCTATCAATGGAAAAGGTTGAGATTTTTCTACATCTATCTTATGAAGAAGAACCTATAAAGATTTTGGATAAGGAGGAGAAAGAGCTATGGAATAAGTCAGTACCTCTAATGAAAATTCTCTTCAGGTACCATAGGATAGAAGAGGCTACATGGGAGATAAAAGCTCATATGAAGGAGTAGTTCCCTCAATTGTTTGAACTAGGTAATATAAAGGATGATATTTCTTTTAAGAGGGGAAGAAATGTAATGTCCCAAAAAATCCAACTTATAAATAGTGCTTTCCTAGGGTATGAATAATATTCCTAAGACCCGAGATACATTGAAGTGACCGAGTAAAAGTATTAATCATAAAATAATTTTGGGTAAAGTTTGAAACCAAACTGAGGTCATTTAGGTAGTTAAAAATGACAATTAAGTTTTACAGTAATGTCATATGAATAGTAACCTAGTTTTAGCTGAACCATAAAATATTCAAAAAGTTACTCAAAAAAATTCATGATTTATACAACCTAATACTCGAAATTTCTAATTAGTCTGTTGGCACTAAAATTGGAGTTTTTAGAGATAAAAAATATTTTTACTAAAATTGAGTAATCTTAAAAACTATGTCTTTAATCAGTATTTTGCATTTTTTAAGCATGAATTCTTAGAGGCTTTTGAGGTTTGATTTATGGACAATTATAGGTTTCTCATATGTCAAAAATGAGGCAAGAAAAATTAAAAAAAAAAGGCTATATAAAGGGTTAAACTACTAGTCAAAGGAAGAATAGTGTTTCTTCCACAAGAACCAGCAATCGACGTCACTATAATGACAAGCAGAAGCCATTTTTCCTCCTCCTCACCTCTAATTTTCCTTGTTTTCCTCCATCTGAGCCCTAAGTCTAAGCCTCCATGACCTCTAGACACCAATTCCACCTCGATTGGCATGAAAAATCAAGAGTTTTGCTCAGTTCTCTACCTTAAGGAATAGTGACCCAAATTTATCAAGTAAGATTTTTTGAATTCTGATTTTTTCCATGTTCCCTAAGTGCCCATGGTTATGTCTATGTAGTCAATTTTTCATTTTAGTGTCCACATGATTTATTACAAATTTTTATGTATCAAATCTATAATGGACAGTTAAGAAAATCAACAAAACACATGACCAAAGGAAAAGTAAGGTGTAAGTGGTTCTTAGGAGTGCATTTTAACTCTCTTGGTACATGTAATCAACATAAATTATGTAGTTTTGATTATGCCCTAGTAATTCCATAATATGCAATAAATGACATTTGTATAATAAATGCATAATTAAGGCAATGATTGGCATTAATTATGATTAATGATAAATTTGATGTATGTTAAAATTAATTATGATGTTAGATGGATGAAAATGATGTCTATTAATATTACGGAAATATGGCCATGCATGTATGTGTATGTAAGTGTGCATAATGCATGGAAAATGTGATGTATGCATATGGATGGTATTATATGTCTATAGAGTATAAAGATGAATGCATGAGATAGAAATTTGGAGCCTTGGGAGGCATTATGGCTTAAATGGCCATTTGATGTTGCATGCATGTGTGTTGGCCTTATATGGTCACATGTGGACATGTATGTATCATATATGTGTGTTATGTATGAAATATGACCATGAATGAGTATAATTGCCTTTATAGGCATAAGAAAATGAGGTTGGATGTAATGAAGGGTATTATTTATGGTTGAGAGCATAATGGTTGAATGGCTTACGTGTATATGCATATGTGTGTGAAACGGCATAATTTGCATGAAAATGATGAATTGCATATGTAAATGGCTAATTGGTCATATGCATGTGAGATTAGATCATGTGATGTAATGATATGTATGTAAAATGTATTAATCATAATATAGTTTAGAATATATTTGTATATGTCCATGCTTTATGCTAAGCATGAAATGATATGCATGATTAATTGTATGGTTGTTATTATGTGAAATAAGATGGTATGTATAATAAAAAGGAAATGTAAGTGTAAGCTTACTATAAGGGAGTGGCCAAATGGCATATGGCATGTGATGGTGCTTATGATGCATGTTATATTTATTAATAGCTATGTATGATTAATTGTATGGAATTAATAATATGTTTAGAACATATTATGCATAATTATGACATGAAAGCATTTTAATGTGATAATGCATTCTTTATCGATTTAATGCATGATATGGTGCATTAATGATGTATATTGAATTTAGTGGCATATTACTTTATTAGTGTGCCTATATCATGTTCATGATGTATATGACATGCATGTAATGAGATGAGAGCCTTAGTGGCATATGAATGGCGTATTTATAAATACTGTGATTTTATGCATGAGCTTATAAGTCGTGAGCTTATGTTATGGCAAATATGATGTCATAAGAATGCGTAATGCATTTAATATGAACTAGGATTGGTATAATGTGATCATTAGCATATACATGTAAATTTTGATATATGGCATTGTAATGTGGTGTTGCAAGTCATAATAATGTAATAAGTTTATAATCACACTTTTTCCCGATTTAGTCATTAGTTAGCTCAACTAATTTAGTTAAAAGCAATATTAAGCGATATTGGTATAGTGACACTAAAAGTAAATGGTTAATAGCCCATGTAAGTAAACAGTCTAGTCGGATAGGTTGACCGGTTAGCTAGGAGTCATAGCAGCAGCTAGGGTACTTCAGTACCTCCGTAGCCTTCTGGTTGTCATCCATAAACTTTCAAGTTATTTTAAGTTTTGACTTATGGGTTTGATTCATTGATCTTCAGAGCTTATTTTTTAACCTTCGAGTCTAATGCATGTTAATGAGTTGACTTTATGTTATGACCTTCGGGTCTGATACATGATAACCTATAGGTCTATGCTCTTTTAAACTTTGGGTATGATGCATATGGGGCCTACATAGTTTTGAGGGCCTAGGTGATCCACTGATACTTTATTATCCATAGTGTATTTGTTTCTTGAAGATAGGCTAAATAAATGGATCTTAATTAATAATGAACATGTTTATAGATATATGACATGATTTAATGATGCGATATGTAAATGTCTAATGCCATGCTAGTGCATTTATGCATGTTATGATTAATGTTGCATATCATGTGAGAATGTGAATATTTATATTTCATATATTAATGAATGATGATAATTGTCATATTTACACAAGTTATATTGATTACACTAGTAAGTTATTGCTTAGTGCATCGTCTATTTTTGCAATGTGTAGGTAAGGTGACAATTTAAGCAGAAGCCTTGGATTGTCAAGTTTCTAAGAGAGGGAGATTCTTTTGGTATATTTTGTATCTAAATTTTATGATTTATAGATAGATAGCACTCATATAGGTGTAATTTTGAGGAATAGGGCCTAAACTAGATGAAATGTAAATTTTTGGATTTCAAAAGTCTATAACTGATTTAAAAGTTGATTTTTGATATGTCTTGACTGTATGTTGAGATAATGGTTACATGTTTTGAGTTGTTGTGTTGATTATTGATTTGGGGTGGTTAGAAGCATCACAAGAGATATGAATGGATGAGAAAATGTTTATAAAAGTGCTTTTTGTATTATAAGTTACTTTTCACATTTGGGATAGTGTCCCAGTACAATCATTATACTATTACATTTTTGACACGAGGATTTCCAAATATGGAAAGTAACTAGTTTTTGAAAAATTTTTGTGAACCCGTATTTTTGTAAACTAAACAATTTGTTAAGAATGATTTAATAACATTTTAAAAGGGATATCATGTTATGAGTTCAGTAATGTGTTTATGTGCACATGTCTTATTTGGGTCCAACGATTAGATTAGGTAAGAGGTGTCACAACTTTTCTTATAGGTAAAATTTTTGGGTTATGCCCTATACAACTATTATGCTACTAAGGAAGGAAACCTTTTGATTTGGTAAATGAAAATATTCTCATCTAAAAGTAAAAATTAAATTTTCTTGCTCACTTTTTTTAGTGTTATTATATTATATCTGGTTATTTATCTACGTTCTTGAATGTACTATAATATCTTCTTAGTGGGTTCTCTCATGGAATAAGTAAAGGGTGTTACAGCATCCTTGACTTGTTGTAGCAAGCTTAGCTTGACTTGTAATTCATCTAAGAGAGCTTTACCATTCATTAATTGCAATTTGACATTCATAGCTCTCAAGGCTATTTTAAGAGAACATTCCATCATTCACATGTATAAAGATCTCATAGCATTAAATTATATTTTTAAGTCACATTTTATTTTACATAGCATAAACTTTTTAGTTAATGCATCTACCACTACATTGGCCTTGCCTAGATGGTAGTTTATTAAGCAATCATAATCCTTCAAAGCTCTATCCATCGGCTTGTCTTAAATTGAGTTCCTTCTAAATGGGTAAATACTTAACGCTCTTATGATCTACGTACACATAGAATCATTCACCATATATATAGTGCCTCTATATCTTTAAAGTGAACACAATGGCTTCCAACTCTAAATCACGAGTTGGATAATTCATTTCATATGGCTTCAATTATTTAGAAGCACAGGCTACCATCTTTCTATTGGTTCCTATTGACCTATACACAGTAAAAATTAAACATCCATACAACCTTAACAAAGGTTGGAACATTGAAAAATGAAAAACAAAAATTAAAGAAATCGTAGAATAATAATTTATCGTAAATTCTCTACGCCATTCCAATTTGCAACTTTTCAACTCAGCAAGTTGTCACAAACCATAGTGATCCTCTCAGGAACACTTTCAATGTATCCACACCAATAGAAAATTCAATTAGAACTCTCTGAGAGGTGACAAGTGAAATTTATTTTTAGTTGTTAGTATGAAGCAAAATTTAAGAAGAAATAAGAAGGAGAATGCTCAAAAAAAGGTGAATTTGTAGCAACAATAGAGAACTATTCTCTTTATTGAGGCTCTCTTGTTATGAACAACTTAACAAGGATTTTTATGCCTTTTTTATTCACCCTTAGGTCAGATTTTTTATCCTTTAATCCCTTAAATGGTTGAAGAAAAATGGGCTTTTAATTAATTAATTAAAAGGCCTAATTCTGACCTAGTTGCTTAAAACATTTAATTAACACTTAATTAATATTTTAAGCTTTTCTCTTAGGCTCCAACCCCAATACGCATTCTCATTTTATTTCTTCTTATTTAATTATCTCCAATATTATTAAATACTTTGTAGTTTTACCTCATTAATTTGCTCCTATTAGTGTGTGACATTTTGGGCTTTTGAAGTACGTTGGCAATATAGTAATAAATTAGAATCCTAGTAAAACTAGGATTATGTGATTTAATCTAATTAAATTATTATTAAATTCCACTAATAAATTCATTGTTATACAAGTCATTAGAGGCTTCTAGCCAAGCATAATGACTACCCAAGTGTCAAAAAATCAAGTGATTTGACTTAACCCTTCCATATACAGTTACCATGCAATTTGTCTTTTCACCATACTTTATCTCATTTAGGTTTGAGTATAGACTTATGTCACCTCAATGATTAATTAAGTATGCCTACTTAAGCCTTAAACATGTTGGTTCTAATATTTGTATCTTTATTGCCAAAATGCCTTTGTGAATCCCATTCACAATTGCATTTCACTTTAGCTAAAGATTTTCGGAATAAAGTCATATTAGAACAATTAGATAAACTACCTATTATAATATGGGGTGGTGAATCATTTATTAATCACTCGACTATCTTCAAGTATCTTAACCTATATCAAATCACCTAGCTATGTATACATCATAGTGATGTAAAAGCATCAGAGTAAAAGTATAGTTCTCAATACTTAAGATAACTTTGATGATCTCAAGTTAAAAAATAAATCTACAATTGATATAATGAGATAGTTTCATTGACAAATATTATGTATCCATGTGAATATCTCGTATTAAGCTTCTAATGGACTTGTTTCTCAAACAAGCAACCACATCTTAACTCTAGTCATCACATGCTTACATTTTGTGAGAACTATTATTTGACTAAGTTAATGAGTATAATATATGCTATTCTATCCACATTAATAATGTCCCATGTTGTTAATACTATAACTAGGGATAGTTTTTGTATTTCACATTTGCATACAATAGGAATCTCACATCATTAGCTCTTCATGATTTCCTTAGCACTATAAAAGGATACTATGGATGTAA
>CANXYI010229776.1:0-20397 GCA_948208565.1 Hura crepitans | reverse complement strand
CTCTTTTCTTCTTTCATTCAAATGCCCCGGCCAAGGTATTTATTTAGTTGTTATAATTTAATGACAATATAAAGCTTGAATTCATTATCAAGAATTGACAGATTCCTTCTTAATCAATCATTAATTCTACAAGCATTTAATTATATACAATAACCTTTCAACTATTGTCCTTAGACAATAGGTGTCCAGTATCAACATACAATAAATAACTTGTTAATTACTATGATGATTTCAGGTCAAAAGAAACTCTTACATCACATTTTTCAAGAGAATTCCTGTTGACAATTTATGGTAATATTAACCATTAGGAATTCTCAATTGACTCGGTTCAATGATCATATCTCCATACGCATCATTTATATATGTGATTTAGTTAATGAGATCAACTAATCTCTATCTCATAAAAACCACCACATACATATTGGTCTAACTAGATCATTAATGTCCTATCTTAATGATCTTATGACCAAAAATAATTTTAAATTAAATTATAAAAGGCTTGACTCTCATTATCATAATCTCTATCATGATGACAAGTTTTAAAATTTAATCAAGGACTTTATCATATTATTCAAGCAGCTAATAATAAATATGATAAAAGAATTATTAATGCCATCTATTAATAAATAATAATATTGATTAAAATGTATTCAAGTCATTACATGAGAGATTGGATCTTGATAATGCCAACTATATCTCTAACATGTAAATGATTAGGAAGGAAATGCCAAGGACTAGGAATAATCAGAGGAAGCTATCAATATCTAGACATTTATCGGATCATATGCTACTATCATAGTAATACGAAAACAAAAAGAACAATTAAGAATTTAAGCCCTTCTTTTTTCTTCTCTCTAAAAGATATAAAGATAGTCTCTAAACTTGGTGTTTATTGAAACTATAAAAAGGAGAATTGAAATTGGGTTTAATTGGTTGGTGAAAGGACAAGACATTTGTGCTCTTGTTAAGGAATGGAGAATAAGTTAGGAAGATTTGAGTCTTGTTTCAAAAAAAAAAAAAAGAACGAAGATTGAAAAGAAGGTTCTAGCTCTGGTCCTTGCCAAGAGGACTGTGCCTTGCAGGTAATAAGGCCACATTATGATCAGATAAAGATAATTATTTTTTTTATAATAGTTGCTCCACTATGCCGCAAAGGATAGTTGTCTCTTCTGTCTTCTTCCTCTCTTTTCTTCTGTTTTTTCTTCTTTCTTGTTTCCTTTTTTACAAGTTTTCTCACTATTTTTTTAATAATAATTAAATAAATTAAATTTGTTGTATATAAATATATAAATTTAATTATTAAATTATAAATAAAAAATTATTTTTTAATTTAATAATTTTTAAATTATTAATTTATAATAAGTTATTTTTTCTTTTTAAATTATTTATTTTTTACTTTTTATTCACCTAGTGAGAGCATAGTAGCCTAAATACATATCTTACAAGATTGCAACTAAAATAGTAAATAAACTTCATTAGTTATAATTAAAAATAAAAACTAGCTATAATAATTAGAAAATAAATCAACCATAAATAAAAAATTATATGTTATAATTTGCCTCCAAAAAAATAATCTTAACATTCAAATTTTGTTTTTTATTAATTATTGATTAATTATTTAAGTAATTTAGTGAAATTAAAAAAGTTTTATCTGGTTTGCATTAATCATTTATTTATTTAATGAAGAATAATTAATTCATAACTATATAATAAAGTAATTAAATGACTTATTCTTAAATTTTGGACATAAATAATTCTTGTCCAATGATAGATTCTTTGTATTTATCCTTACATTTTTATGTAATATGAAAATACTCTTATCAATAATTAAAAAATATAAAAATACTGTCAAATTTTATTAACTAAGAGTTTATTATAAAATATAACACTAATAATTAAAGAATTAAATAAAAATTAGTGACTTTATATTGTGTACTTTTGAACATTTCAAAATTTTCTTTATTCTAATGTTTTCCTCTAAGATTTATATCCTAATTTTAATAACAATGCACCTAATTTAATAACATAACTTACTAATACGAAAAATCATAATTCTTAGCTATATAACTGAGTCATTAATGACTAATTCTTAGAATTCAAACATAAATGAGATTATTATTATTATTATTATTATTATTATTATTATTATTATGTAACAAAAAAATATTTTTTATCAATAATTTGAGAAAAATATAAATAACTATAAAATCAATATTGAATTTTGTTCACTAAGAATTTACTATTAGAATATAAGATTAATGTTTAAAAACTTAAATAAGATTTAATGACTTTTGTATTATGTGATTTTGAGCATTCTAAAATTATTTTATAGGTTTGTTCAATCGGTTTTATATAAAAGTGATTCAAGTTTGACTAGATCCACAATGGCACATTTATAATTACAAATGAACTATCATTTTATGTTTTGCTATATTATTTGTGACTTTTAATTTTATATGTCGAACATATAAATAATTATTTTTATAAGTGTTATTTAGAATTTGTAATTAAAAAAGTTTTGTGGGTCATATGTGACTTAGATTGGGTCACTATATATCTAAATAGATTATTATTAAATATTTTATAAATAAGGTCTGAAAATATTTAAATCAAACAAAATGCTTGTATTACCTATAAAAGTAAAATTTTTCATAATTTACATTATATAAAAGTAATAAAATTATAAATAAAATAAATGGATTGCAAGCGTATTCAATCCTAACATAAGTTAAATTGGGTCAATCAATTTTCATATCAAATAGATCGGATATGACCTAATACTATTTGTTGCATTCTTAAAATAGATAATATCAATTTATTATACTATAATTCACTTTAATTTTTATTACATATTTTCTATTTTATATGTAACATGCGTGAGTCTAAGTTTTATGAATAATACTTTTCTGGGCTCGAATGGTGTTCCCTAAAGTGCGGGGCATCTTCACAAGACCAGAAAAGAGCGTATTGGTCATAAAACTTTAAAAGACCTGAAAAATGAGTAAAATGAAAGAATTTAAAAATTTAGCAAAATCAATAAATCATTTCGAGCTAAAAACTAGTGAATGGGGAGATAAAATGAGATTGTGATAGGACAACCCTAGGATGTACCTTGACAGACCCGAAAAAGCCATACCTTGAACCTCAAAATTTTCAATTAACATCATGGAGAATGAATTTTAATTTTCTGAGGTCATTTGTTATTTTTTCGAAATATTTTTATTCTAACGGGTGAATAGTGTCAAAAAATCAACAGTGAAATTTTGACTTGAAATTTTACATGGGCCTTAGAGACACTAATTGAGGATTTTTAAAACTAAAATGAGTATTTTTGGAGGTCCAAAAATTTTTTTGTGAATTTCTAAAATTTAAAAAGAAACTGGGAGAAAATGGACCATTAGATTGCCATGTGTCACGATTTGAGCCACCCACCAACCCCTATATAAGGGCTCACACTTGTGAGGGGGGTCACATGTGTGAACCAACTTCATCTTCCCTAAAAAATACCCCTTGGCCAATGCCATTTTTAAGAACCCTTCCCTCCATTTTTCTTTTCTCTCTCCTCTCATACACACCTAAAAATCACAAATAAGATATAGATTAGACCCTCCACGATCTCTAGAGTCTAATCTAAGTGAGAGAAGTGAGGAATTTGGCCTAAAAAGGGAGAATTCCAACCTTGGTGAATAGTGACTTTTTTTGGTATAAGTATTTTAATTCAATTTTTACTTTTGTTTTAGGTAGTTTAGAGTATTCTAAGAAGAACCATGGTTTTATATTTTCAATTGGAGTTGTATAGAATTTTTGAGGATTTTTCTAAGCTAAAATTATGTATGTTTAGGGTCAAAGGAATCCATTGAAGGAGAAGCTCAAGTTAGGCCTCCAAGTGGTGGAGAAAAGGGTGTTTTCACACCCTAGGTATGTTGAATAGAGTTAAATTGAGTATGTCAGATGTCTTGGCATGAAAATGTGCATGATGTGTATGGAAATGCAAGTTTAGGGTGTTAGGTATAATAATAATGTAAACAAATGATATAACTATGTTAATAAGGTCAAAATAATATAATATGCATGATAATTGGGAGAAGAAATTATGTGTATGTGTGTGGTCATGGTATAACCGAATGGGGTGTGTGTATGGCATGACATGGGTAATGATGTATATGGCATGTAGGCATGGCATTTAAAATGTAATGTTATGTTGGAAAACGAGTAACAATATTAGCGTGTATGGTATGAAAATTAGCAAAGGATTACCTAAATGGACATGTATTATTTGCCTAAAATATGATTAAGAATATGATGATTATATGTGTGCCATCGGTTTTATGGTTATGATATATATTTCATGAGACATTATGTGAAGAATTGATGAAAGAATGATGGGAATTGGATTGGCTTATATGATGCTACAAAAGGCACAAATTTGGAAATTTACCAAATGAATAGTAACATCCCCGTAAATTGACCAAATGAATAGTGATTTTACGAGGATAGGCTAAAATGTCATTTTGTGTGAAATGTTGTATGTAATGCAATTCATTGGCATGATTGACATAAGATATAGTAATAATGATGGTAGACATCATAATTAAGTAATGAATAGTAATTTGGCCCATCAGTTAAACACCCACTGGATGGGTTGACTGGTTAACTAAGAAATTAACAGCTGTTAGGTTGTTTGGTCCTTTTGGGGCCAGTATTATTGGTTGGATGTGATGGGTGTAGCCACTGAGGTTCTGAGATGAACCCTGCACACTCGGGTATTAGGAGGTCCACTTAGGCTGATCTCTATTACCCATTGACTGCTTGTGGATATTGAGAGGTCCCATAGGGCTGATCCCTGCTATCCACCTATGATGCTTTGGAGATGTGACTTGGGGTATTAGGAGGTCCCACAGGACTGATCTCTATTATCCCATTTATAGATATTAGGAGGTTTATAGACTAATCCTTGCTATCTGCCGGTCTAGTATTAGGAGGTCTATAGACTAATCCCTATTATTGGGTGAGGTAGGTGCAGCTATTAAGGCCCAAAATGTAGGCCACTGCACAGGATAGATCCCACTATCTAGTGTCTTAGAGTGTTGTCTATCTGTTATAGGCCAAAGCTATATTGAACGTGACTATAAACTTAATATGTGAAATTTAACTGGATAACATGACTGGGAATGACTGAATAAGGTAACTAGCATTTAGTCTAACATCCTGCATGACCATATGGAATAATGTATCTATGCATATGTGTACATGACTCATATGTATGTTTGCATGTGTGACATACTTTATTGTATCTATTCCACCACTTAGTTTATTCTCAGCGTGTCGATGTTCCAATGCATAGCCCGTAGACGAGATAGCTACCTAGCTTTAGCAGAAGCCAGTATAGCTGACCTAGAGTCTTTTTAAGGTATTCTTTTGTTAATCTTTTGGTTTTGTAGATAGTCACTCATGTATAATAGATGTAAAGTTAGCAGCATATGTAAAGAATAAAAATGGAGATAGCAATATTAAATGGCTGTATAAACTTGGCTTTCGATATGTATGCATGTACGTGCTTATCTATTGGATGTTTACGGGTCTAAGACGCTATATATCACTGTGTGTTGACTGTTGATGATGTTTTGGGGGACTAGAAGGGTCCAGGAGTGGTGGTCTGGGTTGAAGCTGTCTTAGCAATGCTTTTCTTACAGGAAAAATTTTTATTTTTTCACCTAGGTAGCCATTATGTTGCCCGATTTTCTGTAAATGGTTAACAAACATAATTTAGTATTTTAAAAGACTAAAATAGGCAGTAATGAAAGGTTATATAATAAGAAACACTAAAAGGTCAAGTTAGGTCAACGTTGGTTAAAGTTACATAAGTGTTAAATGAATGAGCCTCGAGGAAATCCTATGATGGGTGACTTATGAGAAGTAGCACTTCTTGCTTGTTTCCTTCAGGAATGGCTAGGGGTTGTTACATTATATTATTGAAATAATTTAAATCCAAGTTACATATGAACAATATAAAATAACCATTTCATAATTAATTCCAAATATATTAAATTGTAACTTTATATATTCTATTATATTTCTAATTAATTCCTCATCATCTTTTAATCTATGTAAATTTAATAGCTATAAATGAAATAAATAAATAGTTATATAATTTAATAGGTTATTTTTTGGAATACATTAAAAAATTTATTTGTATCTAATTATGTAAGACTTTAAATTTTTAATAGTAACTAAATAAAATTTAAAAGAAGTTTTTTTAAAATAAGGTAAAAAAAAGGATCAAAAGGAATATTTTCCCTTGTTATGTGTTCTTTTTCTTATTGAAAATAGTAAAATACGGGTATGGTAAGAGAGATAAAAAGTGAGAAAGAGAAAGAGAATAATAAAAGGTGATGTGATGGTGGGCTCCACATGTTTTTGAGTGAAAATATTAATAGGTTGCAGGTAAAAAATAAACAATTTAGATTTTATACTTTTATATCAATGGCTATGTCTACAGGAGCACCGCACTCCTCGTGAGTTTTGAAGCCTTGCTCGAAAAGAAGAAAGAATGATAGAAAATGGAAAAGAAAGAAAAGACAAGAAAAGAGAATGGATCGACAGAGAGGAAGCATAAAAAGGAGAGAGAAAATAAAATTTATTTTTATACTTAGGGTTTAAGCTAAGGAATTACTAATAAGCCCTTAGTATAGTATGGATAGAAAGATTCCAAAAGGGCAAAAAATGGTAAAATCATAGTAGAGATAGTTTTTTAAGAGCAAAACTAATTTAAGAGCAAAACTAACATGATGGTAAAACATATCTACTTTTTACCCTAAATTTACCTTTAGGATCCTTAAAGGTTTATTCCTATTTTAATAAAATATATTTACGGTTGTCATAGCATTAAATGTTTAGCTTAAGATAATTCATATTATTTTTTATTGTATAATTAAAAAAGTATAAAAATGATGAAGAAAATATTTTGAATATAATTTAATAAATAAAAAAGGCATCATATAAATTTAATTCAAATAATTTTTGTAAAAAGGAGTATAAAAAATAATGGATAATTAATTAAAACATGAAATATTCTCACCATAAATAAATAAAATGCTATGGGGTGCCTAATGTGATACCCTCACCCGTCCTGATCTCGAATCTAAATAAGAAATGGCACACAATCAATATCCAACTCGCCAATATCCAAATTACTTAAAAACTATTTCCATTACTTGATTATCAAGAAACCTTATAAAAACATACTTAATAAAACCGCTTAATAGGTTTAACTAAATCATTATGTTGAAAATCCAGTAGCATATTGGTTGTACCAATGATACTATTCCCATTATGAGCAGTAACTTGTAAAGAAATAACAATTCTATGAATCATATATTCTCATATTTTATCATTCACATAATTTCCACACACATATTCATGCAATATCAACATTTCATTCAATATGTCATACATAGGGTCTCATATATTCGACATTTATATCAAACATTCCCAATTTAAATATAAATTCCATGCAACTACATATACATATAAGATATCTCAAACATACTTAACATAGATAAACATGTATCCATTAATAAACCACACATAATATCTTTACATACAATCCTTGATGCATGCATTCGGGCCTATAGCCCTCTACCAATACATATGAGTGCTTACTTAAAACTTTACATATTATCATCCACATATATAATATAAACTATATTAGTAGCTTCCCATCAAAATCTATAATCTTTTATAACTTGTAGATCCCTTAATCTTACAACAATAAAATCCTGCGTGTTGCAAAGCAAATTACAAACTAAGCTTTGTAACTTTATGGTGTATCTAATAATATTATACTCATACATACATTTACATTTATATTACATCATAACAGTAATGCTTAATACATGTATTACATACTTTTTCATACAAGTGGTATGTATTTAGGCAAGGTGATTTTGTCAAAGGCAATTTATAACATGCCCTTAAATATACAACAGTTATCATTCACAAGCTTATTTACACTTTAATTTTGGTTCCTTTATATACAAAATGTCCAATTAGTTGCAATATGAATTCTAGTTATAGCTATACTATTATTTAAGTATATTATGTCATTTAATATGAACTAAATTTCACATCTCATTATAGGATTTACTCTTATAATTTGTTGCTAGTTAGCTTGTTATATCATAAACATAGGCATGTATGTCTTTTATACTTTTATGACTTCAACATTATATACATGAGTATGTAAAAACACTCTACATGTACTTTTATAGCTCCTACCATATATAGGCTTTACTTCTATAACTTCTATAATCATTACATACCTATCTCAAGTTTATATACTAGTATTCACTATAAGCTACACATATATAACATACCAATTATAATCATGCAAAACATGCTTTCACCATATGTCTATTAAGTTTTCACATTTCTTTAGTGACCCTTATATTTATTTCAAAACATAAATTTCCTATAATACTCATGTTTTGAGGCTTCGTAAATAGTGCCATTAGGTTTAAAAATTATGCTCAGGGTGCAGAGTCACTTACACGCAAATCGAGGTAGTAGCAGGGGTAATAAAACTTCGAAGGACTTTAAATTAAGGAAAAAGGAAAAATTTAAAAATTTAACAGAACTAATAGCTACTGATTTATGTGATAAAATTTAATCAGGCTTGGAATGACTCGGGATGTGCCCGGACGGACTTAAAAATATCAGATCTTGAAGCTCAAAAATTCCACTAAGTTTATTAGTGAAAGAATTTTTGAATTCTGAGGCCGTTTGCATATTCTCTTAATTTTTGTGGTTGGCATGCAAATCGAGGTAGTCTGAAAACTTCCCTATCAATGGAATTTGACTGCAAAAATTTATGAGTATGTAGAGGGGATTAAAATATGAATTTTAAGATAAATAGTGTAATTTTTTGAGGTCTGTGTGAATTTTGGTGAATTTTTATAGTTTTACCAAAAATTGAGCCTTTTTGGGATAGTTCAGGTGGTTGGGGGCCTACCCACACATTGCCAGCTAGTGTAAGGCCCATGCTAAATGGCAAAGCCACTTGACAAGTGGACATTTCCACTAAATAAAAGAGGATAATTTTCCTTTTTCCCCTTGTTGGAACTAATGCCATATAGAGGGAAATGAGAGATTTTCTTCTCCTTACTTCAGCATTTTTGCAAGCTTTGGTTTCTAAATTCATCTTGGAACATTAGGGACATTCTAAAAAAAGAATGGAGGCAAAAGGAGCTCTCATGAATTAATTAAAATTCACCAAAGTTTCAAGGGTCAAAAGCAGTCCAACAAGTGTGTAAGGTGAGCTTCTATAGATTTTCCTTATATTTTAATGGTTTCTTTTGGTTGAAAATGCTTCTTTGTCATGCTTAACATCTATTTGGATATGTGTGACCTTTGGTTGAGGGGAATTGAGGCACAACATAGCTTGAGGAGCAATGGAGAAGGTACTGTAGGGGTTGGAAATGAAGGTTGGAAGGCTTTAGATTGATGTCTATCTCTTTCTTTTGTATTTATAGGTATGTGAACTCCCACATTTATCTCATGCCACCTATATTTCCATGGGTTAAAGTTAGGACTTACATATAGCAAAGCTAACTAGATTGCTTGTCGGGTGTGACTAAGTGAAAAGGGTGTTGTACATGTCTTGATTTCATAACGAATGAATGTTCTTGTGTTGATTTATTGAAAGGAGGTAGGAATGATGATTAAAGTCCATTTGGCTAAGAGTGTGCAAGCTTGTGTGTGTGTGTGTTGGTATGATAATCGAGAGCTAGTCTAAGGGTTACTAAAGGTATGATATGGAAATTTAGGGATTTGGCATGTTTAGGAAGGAAATTATGAAATTCGAGGGCATTGGCATGTGGTTTGGGGGCAGTTAATGGTGATTAAGGTATAAAAAACATGTGTGTGTGGTATAAGATGTGTGAAATAATAGCATGGTGTGTATTAAGGTTAGTTGATATATAAGTGCATAGGAATTTTTAATGTGGTCGAGGCATGTTTTAGATATGAGTGATTCCAATTGCTATGAAAAGGCAAGTATATATTCTTGTGGTATCATAATATAGTTTGGATAATTGGCTTGAATAGTATATATATCAATGTGTATTGAACTTGGTCGAGACATGTATGTGCCTAAATTTCTTTTAGGTGGCATGAAAGTGAACTTGTGTGTGTGAATGCATTTAGGCAATGTATAAAAGATTAATGGCATGATTAACTTTAGATAAACACGTGACAATATACTTTAAATGAAAGGATAATATTTGGACCTGAACTTAACTAAAATGGCTTAAAAGGTGGTTTAAATTGAGCATGAAATGTGACCTTGGAATGTACCCAAACTATGACTAGAAAGGCTAGAAATATGTATATTTAGGCTTCAGTACATAAGCCTTTTTGTGCCATAATTGGCTAAGAAAAAGGGGAACAAATATATAAGATAAAATGAATGTCTAACATGTATCTTAAAAAGGCAAGGAAAGTCCTAAGAAATGAATTTGAATATTGATTAAAAAGGTGACTTAAACTAAACTAGAAAGTAACTTGAAAAGTGGCTTGTGATGTGCCTTTAAGGGCTATGGTTTGTGATTAAATATAATGGCATTAGAGTCTATGTTTTAGCCTTTGAAGTGGCCAAATGATTGTGTGGCTTAGGGCCTATGAACATTGTGAAAATAATGGTGAAAATTACACTAAAAAGGCTAAGAAATGAACCTAGAAAAGCTTATTGAAAACTGGCTATAATGACCTATAACTGTCTAGTTGACCATTACCTAAACCAAAAATACCACTAGACAGTAAATGACACATAATTTAGAAATAATTATGGAATAAATTCAAGCATAATATACCTTAATTTTTAGCCATTCTAATACTTGAAAATTCTTATGAGAATTTTCCTGGTATAGCCTAAATGTGAGCATACTAGATCGGGCTAAAATTTAATTGTGCGATAATATTTATAACTGTCTGTCTTTGACTTAAGAATATTATAAGAGGTTAATCAGTAATGAAATAAACATAAATTGAGTTGCTTGGCCCATTAGATAAACACTCACTAGATTGGTTGATTTGGTCAACTTAGGGATTTTAGTAGTTGCTACACTATCAACTTTTCGGATAGGGCCAATACAACGGCCTAGGTCCACATTAGGGCCACTACACTAGTCAGTTGGATAAACAACTTTCCTCTTTTACCACTTGATGCTAGTTATTAAATTTTATTGGTGTAACAACATAGGTCCTGCAGGACCACTGCACTAGTCGGACAGTCAGACTTGGCTATGGAAATTTACTTGATCTTTATCGGTGCAGTGGCGTAGGTCCCACATGACCACTACACTAGTCGGACAGTTAGACTTGGCTGTGGACATTCACTTGATCTTTGCCAGTGCAGTAGTGTAGGTCTTATAGGGCCACTGCACTAGTCGAACAGTTAGACTTGGTTGTGACATTCACTTGATAAGCCCGATGTAGTGGTGGGGCTTTAAGATATGGATCACTGCACAATTTCTTTTATTCCCTCTAGGTCGAGTGTATGTCAATGTCCTTTTTCTAGATGAGCTAGCTAAAATAAATTAAATAAGAAAAATATAAATTACCTATGTATTGGAATATGATACAAGGCATAATATGACACAATCACCTGAATAATTAGACCATACACATGTAGGGGCATTTTGGTAATTTTAAATGTGCCGTGTTTATTGACTAAGTGAGATTTATACATTCTATTAGTAATAATGGCTAATATACATGAGTTATGTGAGTTATAATAATTAAATGATTGATTTATTGACATGAACTGGTACGAGGGCAAGTTGGTAAGTTTGCATACATAACATGTACTGCCCTTATAAATTAAATAACTAGAATATTATACTTAGAAGTGGTCTAGATTTAAAATGTATTAATTATAAATGCTTGCATAAGCAATAAATTAGTTAAGGATAAGAGCAGGGGTATTTTAGACATTTTATAGAAATAGCTAATCATTGGTTCAATAACTTGAGTCAAAAAAGGCATTGTCACTGATAATGGCATATACTCATAAGATAAGGAATTTTAAGATAGTATTTGATTAGTGACTAATAATTATACAAGAAGGGTAGTGAGGTTATTTTAATTAATATATTCTTAATTGATGATGTAATAACCTGGCTGGATAAATGAATGTTACTACTGTAGAAATGTATGATAATTTATATGGCATGATTTAAATATTTGAGTTCACCACTGAGTATTATATACTTAGGGTGCCAATTTTGGTGCGCAGGTAATCAAAACTTGCAGACAGCCTCGAAGTGCATGCAGTCAAGGTTCAGAGAATAGGTGAGTAAGGTAGCTATATGTTAGTATATAGTTTTGCACTTATGTACATAGGTGGGGAATGGGTACCATATGAGAGATTCTATTTATGTCATAGATAGTGTTTTGTAATAAGTTTTCATTAAACTATCTTGAACATATGATTACTCTTACTTGATGATATAGGTTGTGAGCTTGAGGCTTTATATTTGTGATTATTTGATTGTGGCTTGAGGCCTATGTGAATGAACTAATAGAATGTTAATGTTAGGTTGATAAATAGGGGACCAGAAGGGTCCAGTGATATAATTTGAGATTTTAAAGTGTTTTATAGGTGTTTAAATTTTGGTTAAAGGCCAGGGCAGCTGTTATGCTACCAAATTTTAGGAATATACTTGATAGACCTATAATTAGCCAATATTGGTATGATTGATATGGTATGACCCTAAATAGTGTGTAAGATTAAACAGGATTGAATTTGGAGTCAGACAAGATTAAATATTATAGAATAAGTAAAAGTTAAACGAATGAGCATGGGAGAAATCTCAGGGTGGGTGACCTAGTAGAAAGTGCACCACTTATTAGGTTTCTTCAGGAATCTAGTACGAGGTGTTACATTTCCTTTTTACTTTGCCCATACTCAAAAGATAATATCTTGATACTAAATAATGAGACTATCTAGGCCACAAAGGCCATACTAGACCATAGAGGCCATACTGGGCCAGGAAGGCTATTATTAGACCCGAAGGTCATAAGTGTGAAGTGGTCCTATTAGACTTTATGATAGCTACACTAGCCAAAAACATTTAGGCTTGAAGGCTATAAACTAGACCTAAAGGTCATAAAAGGTACCAAGGTATCCTAGTAGCTACTTTCCATCCCTAGTTGACCAGTTAACCTATTTAGACTAAGTTATCTAATCATGAGCCATCATCGTAGTTAATTATGTTTCCCATGTTTAAAAGTCGCTTTTATAGGTGTACATGTCATTTGGCTAACAAATGACCAAATGGGTAACTAATATTTTTTAGTCATTATATTCATATCAGCTTTATTTTTCATACATTTTAGACATCATAAGCATTTTACTTCATAACCATATTAGATTTAGGCCTTGCCTTGCATTTATACAGCCACATTATACATCTTTATAATGATTGCTCTAAGCACTTAACATCTCATCATTAGGCCATTCAGCCAACACATAACATCATGCCAATAACATTTTCATTGATTAAGGGCTAAACATACTATCTTGTATACCATTTTATATATGCACATTTACACTTGCAATCTCTAACTATGCTCATTTCTATATCATTGATAATACTCATAATCTATTTTAGCTAATGCCATTTCCATGTATAATATAAGATTTACTTAACACATATATTATACCCTATTGTTGTGCCTCACTTGGTTCAGTCAACATATGGAATCATCATTAAATAGGCTATTCAAGCATTATGAAATTTTAGTTTAATTACATACTTACATACACTTGTCACTCACCTATATATCTCAATTCTCATGCATAAGCATAAAACTCTTGCTAACCCACCTTATACTTCAATCCACCCATACACATCCAATTACTAAACTTGCATATTCATTTTATCATACTTATCGCATCCACATAATTATCCCAAGGCTTTTATAAGTCTATGATCATTTCATCTACATACGTACATTTAACTTTCTTAGAATGCTCATGATTACCCCCTCATTTGTTTTCATCAATTACTTATACATGCATATACAGACAAGATTATTGAAGTTAAATAATCACACATGTTCATGCCAATATAATGTTTTCATGCATAATAGGTTACATGCCCATATCATTTATCCAAGATGACTCTTCCTCACTTATTACTTCCTTTCACCATTTATCATATTATAAGCCTTTATTCAATACTAAAATAGTTAGCATGACATACTCATAATATCTCACAACCTTTACACTTTTAGCTTTATATATGTTTTCTAAATTCTCATTTTTTCCTCACTCCCATATTATTAACATGCAAACCCACATCCATACCTAAGGTTATTTCACTTAATTATCTATATTTTCTAGGTCTCCGCTATTTGACCATTATACACTTACACATACGTCATTATATCTTTATTCAATACATTTACTTTAAAGATACACTTTCATACTAGTTTATCATTAAACCTCATGCATACTCATGTTATATCCCATACCATAAGCATATATCATTAATGCCTACTCATTATCATTGTTATTAATTATACATCCTATAGAACATCAATTCATTATGCCAATTACATAAAGCAACACTTATACTTTATTATACACATTATGCAAATTTTCAGCAATACAGCTATCACATATTTCACATTTCATTTTGTCATCATATTTCACTTAAATTAACTTCATTTAACATACATACATTATTCATTCCACAAGTATTGTGTTCATTACTAATATACACTAATACTTATTAGGCACATTAACATATGCACACTTTATTTACATATATTCACATTCAAGGCATAATATTAAGGGACATATATACCAATGGTACCAATTAAGCCTCTTCAAGCTCTATCATTGCCTTCCCCTTTGTCTCACTCTTTTTTCTCTTCAAACATAAACCTCATACATAATAAAAAATTCATAATAAATATCATAGCCTTCTAAAAATTAAATTAACTTAATAAAACCCTTATTAGGACCTAACATACCTTAGAAAAATATAAAAACTTAAAAAGAACCACTTACCCTTCAAGTGGTTACTATTCAACTAAGTATGAAACTCTTATCTTCCTCATGTTTTACTCCATAATTTCCTTGATTGATGATTGGAAAAACCTATTCATCTCATAAAATGATTGCTTATAGCATCACTTAGTGGGAAGGGAAGAAAAAAATGAAAGAAAAAGCATAAACGAGAGCTCTTATGGCCATTGGCCCTAGAGGAGAAGAAGAAGAGAGGATTTTCTTCTTTTTTTTGACTAAGCTTTATACCCTTTATCTCAATGGCTAGGATTTAAGAATCCTTTAGATCCAGTGGCCTTATTTTTCCAAGTTTAATCTCCCTCTTTTAAAAATTCCTTCCTTCATTTCTAAAACTTAATTTACATCCTTTGGGGTTTAACAAAATCACTTAAAGCGATACCCAAAAGGCTAAAAAAAATTAAGCTCAAAAAATAAAAAAAACCAAATTAAATTAATACTTTGCTTGATTTTTATAAAATCCTTCTTGATGTTCAAAAATATCAATTCCAATCTCATCATACCCCTTAGAATATTTGAGCATTAGGATATGCTGTAACACCTCGACTATTACAGTGTTGTATTTACACAGTAAATTGAGGCTCTAGGAATAATATCTTGAGATCGAGAAAGTGCACCTAGAGTGCTGGGTCACCTACACGAGTCTCGAGATAGGGCATACTACCCAATAAACTTTAAGGGGACTAAAAAGAGTGAAAATGACCTTAATTAAAAATTTAGCAGAACCAATAAATTATTTCAGGCCTTAAGCTAGTGGACCGTCGGCTCAAATTGAGATGAGCCAGGAATAATCTAGGATGTATCTAGGTGGAACTAAAAATACCATACCCTAAAGGTTAAAAATTCCCTTGAGTCCATTGGTGAAAGAAATTTTGAATTCCGAGGTTGTTTGCAAATTTTCTTAATTTTGGGATTTTACACGTAAATCGAGGTAGTTGGTTAACTATCCTGTCGATGGAATTTGGCAGTGAAATTTGATGTGCCTCTAATTGAAAATATTTAAGGATTTTAAAAATAAATGTAATAATTTTTAAAGGGCTGAGCAGCTATATAAAAATTCCTGAAGTTCTGCCGTAAATCGAATTGCTGCAAGTTCCCGAAAATTTAGTTCACCTACTTTCTAAAAGAATTTTGCCGTGAAATTTTGCGAACATGTAATTGGGCCTAAATGAGGATTTTAGGAATAAACATGATGATTTTTCAATGTCCAAGTGATTTTTAAAATTTCCTGAAGATTCAGCTTAAATTTCTTAAAAAACTGAGGTTCGAGAAATTTAAAATTTCGGAGGTTTGGGAATATTATGCTATAGGAAAAATAAATAACTAATGAACATATGAATAAAAGCAAAGAAGGAAAAATAAAAAGAAATAGAGTGGAAAAAATTACAGTTTGGGGGTTTAGATTTGAATGAGCCATAAAAGAAGGATCAAGATGGAAATTAGCCTAATTAGAGGCTAGGTGGTAGACAAAGGAAAAAAAAAAAGAAAAAGGGGTAGAAAATGTGAAGAAGAGGAAAGAGGAAAGAAAAGAAAAAAGAAAAAAGGGAAAGATGAAGAAGAAGAGAGGGAAGAGGAATGAGAGGCTGCTACAGCCAGCATCGATGGTAGCTCCGAGTGGCGACTGCAGCTTACTGGTGATCATCTCTAGTGACTAGCTGTAGTGGTGGAAGAAAAAAAAGAGAAAGAAAGGGGACAACAGCCCCATAGTTAGAAAGGTAAGGAAAATTTCTGCTTCTCTAGTATAGTTTTCTTCAAATTTATTTAGATTATGATAGGATAATTATGCAAAAAATGTTAAGGATGTTATAATGAAATCAAGGAGAGTTGGGACACTAAAACTAAAAATAAGGCAGTTTTAAGGGGGGAATTTAATTGGTGAGTAATGATTTTTGGATTTTGGTTAGAGCTGCTAGAACTAATTTTTGTATAAGAGCAGCAGAGAGGATTTTAGGCATAACTCTCTATGTAAATGTCAAAAAATGTGAAACTAGTTGTATATGAAAGCTAACACATAGGACTATAATTTTTTAAAAGAAAGTTTCCCCCTAATTAAGTGTAGATTTTGCTCAAAAAATCCCATTAGTGAGAGTATTTGTACTGTCTATAGAATTTCTAGAATGAACAAAATAGTCTTTGTTCATCAGGCCATAACTCCCAATGTACATGTCAAAAATTTATGGTTCTTAAACAAAATGAAACTAGACTCATAGGGTTAAAATTTTTATGTGGCAATCTTGAATTGATTTTGGGTTTAACTAGATTAAAAATGTGATACAAATTGAATGATGAAAACTAGAACTGACAGAGTGCCTTAAGAGTAGTAGAGGGTAATTAAGCCATAACTCTATGTATAGTAGTAAGAATAATGTGAAAGAAAATTCCTATGAAAGCTAGAATACAGAGGTATAACTTTGTAGAAGAGAGTTTGTTCTAATTAAGTCTATTTTTTGCCCATAAATTTAGACAAAGAGATGAAACGAGCACTATTAGTAGTAATGCTAGATGTTAAGGACTAGGAAAATGGTGTGGATGAAAGAAGGCACTCTTAAGGTGGAAATGGAATCAAAACATGGTACTAATACATGAATAGGTATGTGAACTCGATGTAATATATATATGTGTTGATATATTGAATGGCAAGAATGTGTGTGCTATATATGTGCTAGTGTTTAAATGTGTAAGTGATGAATAAATATACATAATGTCTGTGTATATTTAATTGGTACTTGTTATATGAAAATGCATGCACCATGTGCTTAAATGTTCAAGTTGTGCTTGCGTGGGCATAACTTGGAATTGAGATGTGATGGTGTTTAGGCCTATGTGTGATCATTTTAATGTAATGGACAATGCTTAAATAATGAATATAGATATTTATGTAATAATGGCCTTCAATGAATTTAATACTCATGAATGTAAATTTTAGTATGTAGTATGTAGCTAATGTGTACATAGGTGTAGGTATCATTAGTAAATGATTGAATGTGTAATGTGTGACATTAATGAGATGAAAAAGGGACTACTAGTGTGATGACATGGTTGAATGATCATTAAAATGGTAGCATGCTTATGTATGTAGTAATATGGCCATAATAAGACATTAAACCATAACAATGTAACCATGATCATGTATGATAGAATTACAGTAAATGGATGTGAGTGTAAGTACTTAAATATGATGTTATGATTGTAAAAGAGTTATGAATGTGATTTCGTGGCCTTAAGCATGTGGAGTTCGATAAATGAATGCATGTTGATTCATATGTGAGTATTGTGAATTATGCATGGGAATTAGTCTAAATAATGTGTTTTGGTTTGAATGCGATTTCGTATGTGCCTATGTGATAAATAGAATGTGCATGTATGATGTATGTTATAGCTTTATAAGGCTTAATGGTGTTATAAATGGAAAATTGAGGAACTAATGATAATTTAAATGCATATATGTGTCTTATGACATCGTTATCTGATAATAAAGCTTGTGAAAGTGAATGCACATGAATTGATGGCCTTATACTTGTGTTAAGTGAATGACGCATGATCTTTGGGCATGAAAATGCAGGTGTTTAGTCTAATTTATTTTATTTAGCTATAAGTGAGAACATACATTCTTTTATCTCTGCATGAGACCCGAACCATGCTTGTGGGTAAATGATAGCTAAGAAATGCATGGATATGGATGAAGCATGTCAATAATGAATTTAATAGCATGTAATAAGGGTGTGAAGCCGAATGAGATATTAAAACTTTTACACCTAAGAAATGTGACATTTATGTGATGTTAAGCTTGTGTGAGCCTAGATGGCAATGTGATATGATCATATGATACATGCTATGGGTATGATGTAATGATACATGCTATGGCCATGATGTGTAGGCCTTGCTAATGTACAAAAATGGCCAATGTGATGCATTTATGTGTGAGGTGACATAAACAACATTATTTGTTAAAAATTGTTATAAATGGGATAAATTGACAAGTTTAATGATGCCTATATAGTTAGACAACTTAGTTTGGATAGGTTAATTAATCAACTAGGATCAGCAGTTGTAATGTTTACCTTTAGGTAGTAGACTTACGGGTCAGATGCATTTTTGTGTTGACGGGCATTAGGCTTTTGGGCCAGTGTTTAGCACTACATATGTGCAAGCCTTCGAGCTGATGTGTTTTATATCTATGAATACTAGTGCCTTTAGGTACACCCTTTAAACACCTTCGGGTAGCCTGTTATCCACTATCCAACCTTAGCTAGTTGTCTTTTTAGTATGGGCATAAGTTAAACAAATAATAATAAGGATAATTGTGACATAAGTATATGTTAAATAATATAAAGACTTTAAAATATATGTGAAATAAGTAAGCTATACCATGACACTAGTTTGTGCCGTGTATTTTGTAACACCCCTTACCTATTCTCTATGAAAACAGGCAATCCATGTCACTTCCTATGAGGTCACCCATCCTTAGATTTTCTTAGGGGTAATTCATTTAACCTCTGCCTCATATATGGACTTCCCAGTCTAAAAATTTCTATTACTAGTTCCTATGATCCGAATTTAACCTACTAGGCATATGACTTCTTCATGCCTGATCTTATAGTCAAATTCTTAACCTAGATTTTGTTTATAGCTACTGGTTCAATTGTACTATCATTGCCTATAATTACTATCTCAACAACACTACCCTTACCAAATTGTGTTTCCTCTAATTACCCACAATCATATGTATGAGTGCCTCTATATCACTTAACATATAATCTATTCATGTAATGGCATACCTGGGTAGTTATTGTCTACACTATTGGTTGTCGGCTTCACCTCCTTTATATGTCTACCACTTGTGCATCGGAAACTCGATACGCTGAGTATGCACTCAGTGGTGAAGTTAACCAAACATACCATGTACTATTTATTTTGTACATGCAAGCACACAAATCATACAAATTTAATTTTGCTTTATGATCTCTACCCCTCTTCCTCAGCCCCCAGTTATAACCACTCATACCACATTGTACCCTAATTTACCATTTTACACCACTTACAGTTCCTAAGAATTTCACTACCAGTTATTATTCTAACATTCATAAATCTTCATCTATATAAATTTTACCTCTCTCATCTGTTGTCACTGTATCTCCATAATCCCACTTTACATATTATACCATCTATTTTGATTATTTTATCCGTACACCTCTATCTTGTTAATCCATTTAATCAATGTCTAATTATAAGCATTACCCTATTATTTCTATCTCATTTTACTTTTTATATACCTCTACAATGTCCTATTACATTTACCCAAGTCT
>CANXYI010229713.1:0-12899 GCA_948208565.1 Hura crepitans | reverse complement strand
AGTGTAAGGGAGGAGTTGAGTTGCAATAAGGGTGACATTAAGAGGTCAATTAAGAGTATTAAGGGGCTGAATAGGCTAGTTTTACAGGGAGTTAATTCTATAACAATGACGTGGGGGTGCCACTAAGAGTAGAAGGTGTATAGGAATAGTAGGAAGCATAGGGAGGAAATGATAAGGTTGGAGCCATGGTATTAGCATGGAAGGACCATTTAGCCAGTAGCTGGGATGGTGGACATAAAAGAGTGAGACCTTAGTTAGTAAGTCTCATAAGGCCCTTATGCAAATGCATTTAATATATATAATGAAAATCTGAGCAAAAACTAAGAATGAATTTTGGTTGTTGCATGTAGGTAATTAGGAGGGGCCAAACCAAGCTAAAGGAAGAAAGAAAGACCAGTCGTGAGTAAAAGAAGCTGAGGATCCCCAAGTATGTACTCCTTTATCTCTTAGTCTCACTAGGTTTTTAATACTTCATTATTATGTAATTCTAGTTGATTAAACTTACGAATGTTTTAAGATGATTTAAACTTGCAAGCTTATACACAATTAAATGGTCCTACATTAATCATGCTCATATATTAGGTTTGCTTATACATATTCATTGTGATACATGGGTTAATCCAGGTGCATACATTATGTAAGGGTAGACTTTAGTTGTTACATATACAATGCATTCGTTGTGGGATGTTTATGAATACTTAATAATAAACTATATTGTGATGCACCCTTAGAAAGTATGCTTCCCCATCATATTATTGCTTAATCATGTAACACAGGGAGACTGGATAGAAACCAATAAAGAAACATGATTAAATTCTCTAATCCTAAATAGGTCCTTATTTCATGAATGCTTGATTCATGAGATTGTTAAACTAAACATAGCTAGTTTCTAGTGCAACTCTATTGAGAAACATAAATATAACACTGTTAACAGCTTGAACATGTGTAAAGATGAATGGATGAACTTAAATAATTAAATAAGAGGCTACAGTAAACCTTTACAAAATCCAAGTTAGGATAGCTTTGGCATGCTAGAGAGGGATTTATATAGATATATTAATAATGAGAATGTTGGCATAAGTGCCATATGAGCTACCATGATATGATGATTAGCTCTAGCCATAAACTATACATTTTAGCTTCAGCCATAGGTTATGACAGGGGGGTTGCACGAGCCTATCCTTGTCTCATGTTTCACATTCCATGTATCACATACCCATTTAATACTTATTCAGGGTAATTCTAGAAGTGCATTATCAATGGCTCTAGTTAACCTAAAAGGCTTAATTACTAGATAAAACTAATAAGTTTAGTTAGCATTCATGGGCTTAAAAAGAGATAAAAAGATTAATAGTGACATAATAATAATTGCACATGGCTTAACAACCATGAATGGATATTGATGCATTGCATGGTTATTATAGGTCATCTTGGTTAGTAGTTACAGGAACCCAAGGTCTAGATAAGTGGAAAATAAGTGCTATGTGTAGTTGAGTCATGTAGAAAGCATGCATGAGTTACATATTGTCATAGCTACATTTATACATGCAATCCAGAACACTAAGTGCAACCACATAAAATTATATTAAGTAAGTGCATCTAGAATGCACCTATACTTATAGAGTGATAATTTATATACATCTAGCATGGTGATATGTGCTTTCATGTTTTCATTTCAAAATAGCATGTTTCTCTACATTTTTTGTTTTACATTTATGAGATATGGAAATACTAGAGTAACATTGGGTATACTTGCTCAGTGTAGTGGATTTTTGCCTCATGCAGGTTATAGAAGTTGGAAGGAATTAAATGGATGCATAGTTTTTAATAGGGTATGAAAGAGACACACATCAAGGTCCAAGATAATAACATCTTTTTGTTTGCATTTATTTTTTTCTGGATGTAAGTCCTAATGTATAAATGGCATGAGCAAAATAGGAATACATTTGTTTGTTTATGGCCTTGCTATGTATGTATATAGGTAATCTTGATGTCCTACTAAATTTTGTTAATGTGGAAATATGAATATATGTACAGGTCTCGATGATGGTGTTGTATGTGTATGTGTAAATGGGGTTATATTGGTTATACACTAGTAGGCCATGTATGACTGATTCAAAATAAGAAAGCTTTTTAGTCAACTCTTTTTTTTTCATGAAAGGGTGTTTAGTTATGCCCTTAAGTTATTATAGGGCACAAGGATCTTAAAGTCTTATTACTTAGGTTATGTGTATGCTTGATATCAGTGCTTGCCTTAATGTTCTTTCTACAGGTATGATCAAGTGTCTAATAAGGGAGTGGGAGTTTTACCATTTTCCTTTAGGAGGAAACTATAGAATTTATATAGGGTTATTAGTAACCCTCTTCCAGGGCAACTTGGGTATGTTTTGGTAGGGTGTTACAGTATAAGTTGCATTTTATAGTGTCTTCAAGGATAGACTTGCATGGTTTTAAGGTGTAACATAGGTCCTAACACATAAATTAATGTATGAGCTTTTGATACCAACCATAGTTTGAAAAGTGTGATATTACTTCTCCATAATGAAGTTGCCACTGCAAGTAGAGTAAGCTCATGATAAGAGTCAAGAGTCACCACTTGATACAAATCGAGATCAATGAGATTGGCATAACTATTTTAACCTAAGATAGGGACCAAGTCATTGATCATCAAAGAACTAGGTTCATAGTGGCACTCATTAATCATACATCTAATAATTCATATGCGTTTTTTGAATTACTGAGTAAAACCATGATTTTTAATGCAATGCAACATTTTAAGATCTACATCATACATAAAAGTAATATAATTATAATATGATTATATAAAAAACTTGTAATAATCTATAATATAGTTTTTCATCCATATAACTACTTCGATATGCCTCATAATCCTTATTTAATTGCATTATCACTTATTCAAGATGAAATAGACATGATTGCAACATAAAGATATGAATCTAATAGTGGTTATTATATGAAGTCGTATAAAGAATAATTGAAATCAAATTCATGATATTAGCTTTTGAATAACTAAGATATGTAATTATATTTTATTGGAAAACTAGATTTTAAATGCAAGGTATTATATTATACTAATGAAAACATGATTTTTATGATAAATAATAAAGATTCTAGCTCGTAGAATTTATTATTATTGATACTTCATGCAAACAAATGATTTCATTATAGAGTAATATCGAATTTGCGAGAAAAATCCTTTAAGAACTCCTACAAACTTAATTAGCATTCTTTCACTAATTCTAAACTAACTCTTTATAATGTTATAAATTAATGATTTTAGAATATTGAAGCTCTTAAGAACTAATGAAAAGCTTTCAAGAAATTCTCTCTTTTGAATATTGTATGTGTTGTGTGTTTCCTTGACTGTGAAGAGGGGGAGGCTATTTATTAGCATTAATTTGAGGTGTTTACATCTTTTTCCAACTTTAAATAGGGTGTCTAGGCTAATCAGATTCTTGAGGACATGATTCTAGTAGAAAAGTATGATTCTAGAGCTTTACTAGTTTGATTAAGTCCTATGCATCTACCTTAGCTATTCAAAACTCACTTTGACTCTTTCTTGTTCTAGTGGTAAAATAATTGTTTTTACCCCTGAAGAGAATTCCCACTTTTTTAGTGTTCTTTCATCGCAAAAAAGTCAATCTACTTGAGTTATTTCTCTGGTTGTCATTATTGGGCACTTTTAAAAATTAGGGACTAAGAAGCTAGTGCTTACAGAGTTTAAAAAAGCTATCCTTCTATAATCCTTGAAAGATTCAATTTTATGCAAAGTTTTCCATATGACTTTATATGGCTTGAAGAATGATTAGTTTGAGGAGTTACTGCTTAGATTGATATCAACTTTCAAATATTTAAAGGCATTATTTGTGAAAAGATTTTATTGCTTAATCTTGGATAAATATACTATTATGGATTTATAAGAAGTTGTCTAACAAGATAAAAAAATATAAAAAATATATATATAGAAAGATCTGACAATGTAGCTATGCAAATTAAGGACTTAAATTAAGAGGGAGCCACTATTACACTATTTAGAAACACTAAAATGCAATCACTTTTTGATTCCCTTCATAAAAAGCCTCCAAAGACTTTTAAAGAGTTAATGGAATGAGGTTAGAAATATGTCCAAATGGACAAAGCTCGAAGAGTGTTCCACCTAAAGAAAAGAAACAGAAGGAGAAGATGAACAATAAAGGTTTTGGTAGTGTTAGAGAAAGAGGTAAAAGATCAAACACTCTATACACTTTACTTAATGCAAGCTAAGCTGGAATACTCATGTGGATCCAACAGAAAAATATGGATGTAAAATGGCCAAAGAGAATGAGCTAAGACTCTATTAGGAGGAGAAATGATAATAAATATTGTCAATATCACATAGACCATGGTCATCACACCAAAAAGTGCTAGTATTTAAAAAATGAAATAGAAAGACTAATAAAACTAGGAATGCTTGACCAATTCCTCCAGACTGACCAAGGAAAAAAGAGGGATAGGGGTTCGAACACAATAAGAAAACCATAAAGGAGAAGGGATACAGCTAGAGTTATTAATATAAGAGCTGAATAGAAATTGTATAACCCTATAAACTCTACAAAAAAGAGGTCATAAAAAGAAGTGTAATGCCCAAAAAAATCTGGTGTTATGAATAGCTTCCCTAGACGTGAATAGTATTTCTCGAGGTTAGGGACACTAATTTTACTGAATAGAAGTAATAATTATAACATAATTATGAGTAAAATTTAAAGTCAAAATGAGGTTATTTAGGTGGTTAAAAATGACTATTAAGTTTTATGGCAATGTTATGTGAATAGTGACCTAGTTTTAGTTGAACTATAAAATATTCAAAAGTTACTCAGAAAATTTTAGGATTTATACAATGTGATACATAAAAATTCTAATTAGCCTATTGGCACTAGAATTGAAATTTTTATATATCCAGAAGTATTTTTATGAAAATCAGGTAAAATTAAAATTAGTGATTTTAATTGAACTTTCTCATTTTTTAATCTTTAATTTTTAGAGGATTGTGAGGCTTAATAAAAGTGAATTTTTATAAATAAAAATTGACATTTAATTGGCCTTAAATGAGGTGGAAATTTAGAAGAAAAAGAGAAGAAAAAAGGGAATAAAAATGATTATTTTTAGAAAAATAAAAATGGTCAAAATCAATTAAAAATGGTCAACTCTTTCTTCTCCACTCCTCCCTCCTCTCTCTTTAAAAGTCGACGGCTTTTCTTTATTCCTCCCCCATTTTTTCTTTTTTTTTTCTTCCATCAAAGCTTAAATTGACTTAACAAAATTGATTTTGGGTGCCCCCATAACTTCTAAGATGTAATGGAAATGAGAAATCTTGAACCCTCGTGAATAGTAACCATTTTTAGTTTTGGTGAGTTTTTTTTGAAACCTAGTATTTTTCTAATGTTTTACAGGTGCCCAAGAGCATTTCTATGGTTTTAGATTTCATTTTTAAGCTTTGGTGGATTTATTAAGATTTTTACGAGATTTTTGCTATATTATGTTAGGGATTTCTGACAAATCATGAGACAAGGGAAAATCGAAGGTGTAGATGGACCTTGAGGTTGGGTTATAACATCCTCAGCATGTGTAATTGAAAGAAATTATGCAAAATTCACATAAGTGCATTAAATTCCATATTATGCCTAAAAATGGGAAAATGTAATAAATGCTAAATTAGGTGAATGTATGGCATTTATTAAGTTATGTGGCTTATAAAATGTATGAATATGTAATGTAGATATTGATAAATGTTTAGAAGTCATAGGAAATCCATATTATTCTTGTAATGCCATAATGCACATTAAATAGAGAAAATGAGGTGTATTATGCCTAATGAGACAACTGAACACATTAATGTCTAAAATGATGTAATTTGACATAATAGACATATGTTAGAATGATTGGAAGCATGGAATGGTTATGGAACTTAATATGTTGAAAAGGCGTATTATTGTGAATGATAAGTATATTATGGAAAATAAGGTAGATTATGCATGTTAATGAGAATCAAGCATGATTTATGACAATTTAAGTGTGTTTTGAATCATATGTAGGCTTGAATGTTGTTTGAGGCTATGGTATGCTTATTGGCTGAAATGGACTATAAGGCCAACCTTATATGTGTGCTACTTAAGTGTGAGTTAGTTAGGAGATATGTTAAGCGATGGCAAAAATGAGAATGTGGTAGGACTTTAGAAATGGTGCTCATAGTAATATGTAAAGTTACATGTAAGTATTATTATGCCCATAAAGCATAGATGTTATATGGTTTTTAATGATATGAATGAGTATGTAATAATGTGCCTAATTACCATGTATTATGATGAAAAGTAGTGTATGAAAGGATATGAAGTTGGGTTGGCTGAATGGTCAATTGAGCCATGTAGGTTCATGTTCTTGAATTAAAGTGCATGAATTGGTGTGTAGGGAATATGTGATTTGGCCATGTATATAGTATTGATTTGCTAATGTAATTTGTGCATGAATAAAATGCATAGCCAAATGATGAATTGAAATGTATGTGCATGCAAAAATCATGAAATGTGGAAATGGTGCACATGCATGTCATACTCGTTATGTTTGGTGATAAACTACTAGAATCACATAAAGGTGAAGTTTGGGGCTATAATGGGTTCTAAACACATAATGAGACTACACGAGGTGTATAACACTAAGTTATGCCATAATGTGTATGTCTTGATGGACATTTGGGCATATTGTATCTTGGATAAACATATGCCATGAAATGAATGTGAAAATGGCAATTATGTAGTTACAAACATCTAATGAGATGAAAATGGTGGTTTAAAATGCATATGACATGAATGCGACTAAAATGCATGTTAAGGTTTACATGATTGCTACAATGATATTTTTGATGTAATTGTCTAGTTTTAGTCACTCAATAGCTAAAACAAGGAAGTGAAAAGCTATATAAGCTTAATTAAGATGGTGAAACTAAAACATATCTATTTTGGCCCATGTGATGTAACAACTTAGAATTGGATAGGTTCACCAGTCAGCTAGGGTACTGTTATGCCTAGATTATATGTCTTACCCATGGATTTATATTACAATCTTCGGATCCATATGGATGCAGCCACCGTAAGGTCTCATAGGGGCAACTACACATTCACATGCGGGTGTAGCCATATAAGCCTAGATGGGTACTACACACTTTTTTTATGTTGGTGCAGTAGTCGTTAAGTACAAAATATGGGCCATTACACATTATTGATCCTGTTATCCATAGTTTTTATGGCTATACAAAATAGGCTTAAGAGGATAAAGCAAATATGCAATTTATTCTATAATGTGTTATATATTAATGAAAATGGTAGTTTTATGTAAAGTGTGAAATAATGTTGAGTTGCTTATGATAAAAGATTTATTCTTAGTTATATGCATGCTATATGTGTGGTGTGGATATATATAAGCATGATGAATGTTTTATTATCATAATACAATATGTCATGATTTTTGTGAATATCATGAAGGATATTTACTAATTTTATGCAAAAATATTAACTGTATATAGATGTCATGTTAATAATGGCTTTAGCACAAGTTGTTTTGATTACAACACTAAGCATTTGCTTAGCGCATCATTTGTTTGCGATGCGTAGGTAAGAAGATATTTTGAGATCAAGCCTTAGGACATCAAGCTTATCAAGAAATGATATTTCTTTTGGTAATGACTTATAGATATGATGTACTTATGTGATGTATAGGGTTGCACTCAATGTTGTAAATATAATGGAAATGGGCCTAAGCTATAATATAGTTTATTCTTTTGGATTTCAAAGTTTATAAACTTTTAAAACTATTAAAATTTATGTTATGTTGTATGATATCTCTTTCTGAGGTTGAGATATCTTAATTGTGTGATTTTGTATTGTTAGAGTTATCAGAGGATCACATGAAGTTGTAGAGATGTGTGATGGTTATAGAAGTGTGTTTTTAATATGTAAGTTATTATTAAAAAATTTGAGACAGTGCTCGGTACAGCTATTATGTTCCCAAAATTTTGCATGAGGATTCTCAAATTTTGAATATGTAACTTAGTTTGAAAATTTTTTTGAAAACTCATATTTTTACAAGTGAAATTTTTTAATAAGAATGCTTATAAGAAGTCAAGGTATAATAGAGTTTTTAGATATCTCGATATGCATGCACTTCTTAATTGGGTTCAATGACCAAATTGGGTATGGGGTGTTTTCCAAGTTAACATGTGAGCACTTTAGAGTCTAGAGTATACATCACATGACTTTTGGATGTCGAGGCTTAACAAATTATTTTCTTACCTATAGATAGTTGAGTGCTTTAGCATGGCATAGTGAAGAGAAAGTCGAGAGTTATACTCTGACTACCATAGCACCTAAGGTTGTAAAAGTTGAGTCTACATCAGTTAGTGTAGCAAGACATGCACCATCCATAAGGTAAGTTCCGCTAGTGTTCCTATAGGAGATGTTTCATCTTCTGAGACTAGCTATAGTTGCTGCTTTATGACTAGTACTATAACTTGAGGTACCTTTGGCCTTCTAGAAAACTTACTTAGAGAGAGTGTAAAAAATGGGGGCAAAAGACTTTAAGGGTGAGAGAGTGGCAATGCCTGGAAAGGTAAAATACTAGTTGGATTGCGTTGAGAAGATTATGAAGCAAATGTGGTGTACACCAGAAGAAAAAGTGATGTGTGCCACCTCACTCATACAAGAAGAGGCATATAAATGGCGGGAGGATCTTACTGAGTATAAGATAGAGGATCAGTTGACATGGGAGTTCTTCTTGGCTGAGTTTCACAAGAAGTATATCATAGAGGATTACCTTAATCATAGAAGGTAAAAATTTATGGATCTTAAGTAAGATCAGAAGACCATAGAAGAATATGAGAAGGAGTTTACTATGCTTGGCATATATGCTAAGGATACCATCACTATAGTGGTAGACAAGTGCAAGAGATTTGAGAAGGGTCTACATATTGATATCAAGTCTTAAGTAATGCTGATAAAGATCAAGGATTATTCTTAATTAGTATCAGTGTGCCATTTTATTAAAGGGGTATAGAAAGAGAAGAAGGATTTCTACCCAGAAGAATAGATCTTTTGGTCATGGAGCATCCAATGCTACTCCACGATTAGGCAAGAAATATAAGGGTTTTCAGTTTGGTTCGACACAATAGTCTTAAAAGCAAGTGCAAACATAGAAAGTAGTATAGAGTGGATAGGGTAAGTCTAGACAATAGTAGCTTTAGGCTACCAATCCACCAAGATTGATCGGTAAGAGTAGTCAAGTTCCTTAGTGTCAAACTTGTTTCAAGAGGCACAAGAGAGAGTGTTAGAGGAACAAGCCGAGTGTGTGTTATAGGTGTCAATTACTAGGTCATATTCATAAAGATTGTCCTAAGGGAAAAAGTGGTGGACAAAGATTAGCACCTATATATACTAGAGGTTAGAAGAGAGGCTGAGGAGCTCAGAGGGATAGATTAGAGTCTAGACATGAGCATAAAGCTTTTATATGTAGTATGCCATTAGAGCTCAAAAGGCTGCTAATGAGCCAGACATTATAGTTGGTGTTTTTCTCCTCTTTGACTTTTCTACTTTAGCTTTAATAAAATTGGGGTCTACACATTCATATGTTTGCACATCACAAGCATGAGATCAGGGGTTAATTTTAGCACCACTTGACCTAGAGATCATGGTTAGTAACCTCATAGGCCAGCATGTGGTAGTTGATCAAGTGTATAGAGATTTCCCTTTACGGATACAAGATCATTAGTTTGTTACTGATCTAATAGAGCTACCTTTTGATGAGTTTGACTTGATATTGGGCATGGAAAGGTTGTCAAATATCAACTTATTTTAGATTACAAACATAAGAGGTTGACTCTTCGAGTTGATGATGAGTCTAAAATCACAGTTGTTGAAGAAAGGATCAACTTTTTATCCAATTTAATATCTATAGTCACAGCTAGGTAGATGATAAGTAAAGGTTACTAGGCAAATCTTGCCCATGTATATGACACTAGAACAGAGGACCCAAATGCTAGTAGCATACTAGTAGTGGCTGAGTTTGTTGATATTTTTCTAAAAGAATTATTGGGTTTGTCTCTAAAAAGGGAACTTGAATTTAGTATTAAAGTTTTACCTGGCATTGCTCTAGTATCTATAACACCATATCAGATGGTGCTAACTGAGTTAAAGGAGTTAAAGGTATAATTGCAAGAGTTGCTGGATAAGGGGGCTTTATCAAACTGAGTGTTTTGTCATAGGGAGCACTGATTTTATTCATTAAAAAGAAAGATGATTCACTTTAGTTATATGTGGGTTGCTGATAATTAAATAAATTGACCATTAAGAACAAGTATCTACTACCTTGGATCAATGATTTGTTTGATCGACTTAGAGGGATGGAGTGTTCTCTAAGATATATTTGAGATCCGAGTATTACTAATTAAGAGTGAAAGAATCGGATATGGTGAAGAGTGCTTTTAGGATGAGGTATGGTCATTATGAGTTTTTAGTAATGCCATTTGGGCTTGCCAATGGTCCTATAGCTTTCATGGACCTAATGAATAGAGTCTTTAGACTTTACCTTGATCAGTTTATGGTAGTCTTCATAGATGATATTTTGGTCTACTCGAGGAATAAAGAAGTGCATAAACATCATTTGAGAATGGTTCTTTAGATACTAAGAGAAAAGAAGCTTTATACCAAGCTCAGTAAATGTGAGTTTTTATTGAGTGAAGTATCCTTCTTAGGACACATAACATCAGCTGATGGCATTCGAGTTGATCCATGCAAGATTGAAGTAGTGATGGAGTGGAAGCCATCGAAGAACACCACAGAGATTAAGAGTTTCCTAGGGTTGGTAGGTTATTATAGATGATTTCTTAGGGGTTTTTCATTTATGGCAGTCCCTATAACATAATTATTAAGGAAAGATTTTAAGTTCATCTGGGATGACAAATGTCAGGAAAGCTTTGACAAGCTTAAGGTTATGTTGATAGAGGCTCTAATTCTTGTACCACCAGTTTTAGGTAAGAACTTCACCATATATAGCGATGCATCTCATAATAAGTTAGGGTGTGTTCTAATGTAAGATGGAAAGGTTGTTACCTATGCTTTAAGACAATTGAAGCCACATGAGAAGAATTACTCTACTTATGATTTAGAGCTTGTAGCCATTGTGTTTACTCTAAAAATATGGAGACATTATCTTTATAGGGAGAAGTGTTATGTCTACGCTAATCGCAAGAGTCTTAAGTATCTTCTTACACATAAAAAGCTAAACTTAAGACAAAAAATAGATAGAATTGATCAAAGATTATGACTGCCTAATTGATTATCATTTGGGAAAGGCCAATGTAGTGGCAGATGCTCTCAGCAGGAAGCTCATGTCAGCTATTAGAGCTATGCATGTTTGCCTGCAACTTTTAGGTGATAGTGCTCTTTTGGCTGAGATGCAAGTTTAGCCTAATTTATTACAACAAGTGAAGGAGTGTCAGTGAGATAATCATAGATTAATAAGTGTTATAAGTGTTATCTAAGAGAGGAAGCCGATAGAGTATGAAATTATAGGAGATAATTGTTTGTACTATTATGATAGAATCTGTGTACTAGATGTGAAAGAGTTGAAGAAGAAAATTTTGCAAGAAGCTCACAGTGTTCATTATGTTATACATCCTGGTAGCACCAAAATGTATCAAGATTTGAAACTTTCTTACTGATGGCCAAGCATAAAGAGGGATGTGTCAGAGTATGCACCCAAGTGCCTTACTTATCAGCAGGTAAAGGTAGAGCATCAGGTTTCTTCTAAGTTGCTTTATTCTATAGCAATTCTAGAATGGAAATGGGATAGAATCATGATGGATTTCATGGTTAGGTTACCTATAATGAAGAGCATATATGATTTAGTTTAGGTGGTTATGGATCATTTGATCAAGACTGCTCATTTTATACCAGTGAGAATGGATTACTCCTTAAAGAAGCTAAGAAAGTCTCTATATGGATGAGATAGTCAGGTTACACGAAGTGCTATCTTTGATTATATTAGATCGGGATCCAAGGTTCACATCGAGGTTTTAAAAGAAATTTCATAATACCTTAGGTACTCAGTTGAGCTTTAGTATAACATTCCATCCATAGATTGACAGGCAATCTAAGAGGGTCATCTAGATTCTTAAGGATATGTTAAGGAGTTATACATTAGAGTTCAAGGGAAGCTGGGACCGGTATTTGTCCTTAGCTGAATTTGCTTATAATAATAGTCATCAAGTGAGTCTGGGTATGGCTCTTTATAAGGCTTTGTACAAAATAAAGTGCAGAACACTTACATCTTAGAATGAGCTCAGTGAAACTAAACATTAGGCTAAATTTAATACAAGATGCGAAAGAAAAGGTAAAGATCATTAAAGAGCGATTAAAGGTAGCATTTGATAGATAGAAGTCCTATACAAACCTAAAGAGGAAAGAGGTGGGTGACAAGGTATTCCTCAAGGTTTCGCCTTGAAAGAAGGTTATGCAATTTAGAAAGAAAGGAAAGTTAAGTTCTAGGTTTATTAGGCCATACGAGATCACAGAATGTATGGGACCAGTAGCTTATAGATTGGCTTTGCCTCTAAAATTTTAGTAGATCCATAATATGTTTCACATTTCAATGCTCAAAAGATACAAATCAGATCATATGCATGTGATAATGATGAAAGGGATTGAGGTTAATCCCGACCTATCTTATAAAGAAGAAGCAGTGAGGATTTTAAAAAGAAATGTGAAAGAACTGCAGAATAAAATAGTACCCTTGATAAAGGTTCTCTGGAAACACCATGGGATGGAAAAAGCTACCTGGGAAATAGAAGCACAGAT
>CANXYI010229707.1:0-13988 GCA_948208565.1 Hura crepitans | reverse complement strand
AGCTATTTGTGTTATTCATGAACATTTTAATTTTGCTCATGTCATTAGGCTTGTTCCTCATTTTAGCACTTTAGCCCTTCATTGTTCTAAGTATTCAAAAAAGGATTCATTTAATTTTTGGTGGATGACTTCCAAATCCTTGAGGGTTACCTTTATGGTTGTATTGTTTGATTATTTCTTGTTGAATGCATAGCCTAAATCTTTGTATTTTATTTTCACCTTCTTTTCTAAGTTGTGGTACTAGTCTAGGGCTTGCTTGTTCAAAGACATAATGAACAAACTCACTATTTGAGCTTTTAAGAGATGAATAGAACTCATGGTTATTGTATATTGCTTTAAATGAGTTCTAGGGTTGTAAGTACCATCAAACTTGATCAAATTTAGCATTTTGAACTTGGGAGGCATGGCATGATTAAGCTTTAAGCTAATGTCTTCAAGGTAAATGTCCTTCCCCCCAATCACTGGATGACAGCTTTTAGTTTTTATTGAGCTCTTTGATAAAATCCTTTTTATCATTCATAGGTGGTGGAACCTTATTGTAATTAGTCTTAATAGGTGGAATATCTTTGTCAGATATTTGATAGTCTTCTTTATCTTTTGCCATTCCTTTTTAGTCTGAAGTTTGACCCTTTTCTTCTTGAACATGTGTACTTAATAGTATATTAGTTATCGAGGCCATCATTCTCCTTTTCCATGTCTTATGTGATCTTAGTTAATATGGCTTTTGTTACTATTTTATCTCTCAACATGGCAAGCTAAAGTAAAGATGGATCAATAGTGGCTACAAAAAAAAAGGATTAGTCATGATTCATGATTATGGAATGTATAGTGATATGCTTGTGATGCATGAAAGTAAAAAAATGATGTGCTCATGCCTAATATACTATGTTTAATGTTTTATGCAATATAATGTTATGTATACATATGTGTGGATGCATGGTATGCCTATATGGAAAGCTAATGCATAAATAAGGTTATAAGACCTTATTATGATGATAACTATAAGTATGAGAGCATAAATAACCTATGATGTGGCATGATTAATGTGATTAGCATAGTGTGAGCTAATGTGAGGTGAACTTAAATCTAGATAATGTGGGTTTATAATGCATGTGTACTAGGTTGTTAAATAGATGTATACATAAAGTATAAAAAGATTATATTATAGATGAGATATATAGGAATGAGCTTCATATTTTATAAAAACAAGAAATATATGGATATGAAATTTATGTCACTGAGCAGGTACAATGTCAATTTACAATGTTTTGCATGTGTACATAAAAACAAAAAGGATACATTTAGGTGTACAAGGAAAAAACTAGCAAAAAGCCTTACAACCTTATTACCCTCACGCACTTGGTCTTAGCAATTCTACTTAGGTGGGCTTACCTAAGCATTAATATAGGATACATAGGTTCAATTATAGGCCTATTAACCTCTCATACTTAAAGTGTATGCAAGAATAATGGCCTATAACATTTAAGCCTTATTTAAGGTGAAGTTAGGCTAATCCCATACAAGAAAAAAGGCAAAATGGGCTTAGTCCCACTTCAAATGATGCTAATGTTAGAAGTATACCCTAGAGTTCATGTAATAGGTTCACATTCATGTATTTAAAACTTGTCAATTTATAATGACATGGACATGTAAAGTGATAGATTATATACCAAATTTTTCATGAATAAGTGAGATGCATGATATTTTAATATATGGTATGACTTTTAATGTGTAATAGTACGTAATATGTCCACTAACAAAGTAAGTGAGGTAAGTGCATGCATATTATGAGTATGATCTATATGAGATGTGAATGTTATAATACTTGAATGATAAGATTATATGATTTCATATAATGCTATATACTTTTGTGTGTTAGTGGTGACCATGTTGGTTTATGTACCAGTAAGCAAGTTTTGCTTAGGCATTAGTCTTTTCCATACGTAGGTCAATCTTAAAGTGTAACAGTGAAAGCATTTCAAGTGAGGACCAGCAGCTGCTAGCATTTTTGCATTTCATGTTTCAACTTGCATTTTCAATCTTGAATTTTTATTCATTTTCTTTTAATGTATTTATTTGAAAGGTTGTAATAAAGGTTTTCTTTAGCTAATTTTTGTGAGGTCTTTCATATATTTTATGATAAAAAATTTCATTTAACTGACGATTTATTTATTGTTCATGTGAATGCTACACTATAATGTGAATGTGACATGTTTAAGCTTTATATGAAAGTTTTAAAAGTTATGTGATCAATTCAAGTGCTATATCATGGCATGTGGCACCCCTTCGATCATCAGGTGGAGGGGCATCACACATTTGAATACATTTTCAATTACAAAAAGTTACAATTTAGCCCATCCCCTTTTTCTTATACGTTTGAGTGTAATCTTATACATCACTTCTATTATAAAAAGGTGTATTTACCTAAAAATAAAGCCTTCACTTCTATTGTCTTGATGTTCTGAGGCTCTATTATCATAAATCTTTGTATCTACATGCCGTAAAATAAATGACATGCTAAATATAATGCTTAATGGTGAAATTGAGATAATATGTGCTAACTTTATCATCATACATTACACAAGTTCTTTACATTCATTTACATGCAATCCCTTTTTCACACCTGCATCATGCATATATATAGAGTAATATAACATAATGAACACAATATGACATACATTGTGCATAAACCATTCTATGACAAAGCATGTATAGTCAATTTAACATATAAGCATCTATTTGTCATATGGAACAATTTTACATTATATATAACTACATTATTTACTTAAAGGCATATCCTGTATAATGTTATTCTTATATTGTTTTGCCATCCATTCTTTTACTTATGCCTATGAAAGAGTACCACAATCCTATGGATAACGGGATCATGAATCATGTGGTGGCCTTTATTTTGGACCTAATAGCTACTGCACCAACATAGTGTAGTGTCTAACCTCATTTATACAACTGCACCTATATAGTGATTATGTCATGCAGTGGCCCACATTTTGGACCTAATAGCTACTGCACTAGCATAGTATAGTGTTTAACATGATTACACATCTACACCCACTTAAATTTAAAGATCCCAACACATATGTCTATAGGTAGAGTTCAAGTGTACCTTTGGATCTTATTTAAGCATTAAAGTGCCTTAGTAGTTACTATATCCCTTAGTTGACTAGTAACTTATCCATTTCCTAGGTTGTTACATCTTATAGGCTAAAATTTGTTGCAATTAGTTTAACCATCTTAAATAAATTTAGATATCTTTTAATGTGCATATTTAGCCATTAGGTAACTAAAACTATGTATTTACATTGAAAACACCATTATGAGCTTTTATGCTCATTTTACTCACATTATGCCATTTCCATATTTACAAGCCTTATCCACCTCAATTGTGGATTTTAGCTCGCATTCCATATTTACATACTCAATTCAAGGTCATGATGGCATTCAAGTCTATTCATGCCTTTATATTCATAAAATCTCTAACTTTATGCATAATGTGCTTTTAATAGCCTTTTTAGAGTCTACTTTTAGTTTAAAATTCTTTTAGGTCTTAAACTCCACCTCTTTCATAATTTATTTAATAATCATATTCTAAAACAAGAATTGAGAACATGCATAGACAAATTTTACATAATTTGTTAAACATTAAGTGTATGGCCCATTATAGGCCATTTTGCCATATTAGGTGATTTAAGTTTAACTTATGCAATTTAGTAATCACCCCACATAATTCATTTCAAAGTCATTTTTTGACTCATTTATGCCTCATGAGTTTCTAGCATATTATGTAAAATTTCAGCCTTAGCCTTTTAGCTTTCATTAATGTAGTTTTCCTCACTTTCATACTCATTTGAATTTTTGTAACCACTTAGCCATTCTATTACCATACACATAATTAAATACTCATAATAATACTTTTTCATTCATTAAATGGAACTATTTTATTAATACTTTTCATTTTCCTTGTAAGCTACATATATACTTGATTTAGTATTTTTGGTGTATAATTGCCTACTCACTTATGGAACCATTTGGCCATATCTCTTTTTATGCCTAAATTATCATTTTTACATCCTTTGGTCATCTTACAACATTCATTTCACCATAAATTATCATCAAATTGGTGAGCATGCACTTTAACACCTAATCTGTGACTTACACACATGCACACTTAGCCATTTTCTTACATTTTATAGCATCATAACAAAATAAGTACACTATCATGTCACACCCTAAGTCATTTGGCCACCCAATAAAAATGACCTCATTTTGATGGTTTAGATCATACACCATCATTCTTGCATTTCTATACTCAATATCATGCTCATAAGTATACATAATGGCATTTTCACACTATAGCACCTACATCCATATTGAGCCTCAAAATGCACATAGGACATTCCTAAAGCCTTATTTTGTTTTCATACACTCATCTTGCATGTAATTAAACAATTTAACCATAATTTAGGTACATATTATTAGAAACACTCAATTTTGCATTTCATGCCCCATTATGTTACATAGTAAGGTATTATTAGCATTTTTTTATTAAATCATCACTTTACTCAATTCCAATGTATTCTAAGCATTCAAAACATTTTCATATATTTATTAAATGCCATAATTCACCACTCAACATGTTATTTATGTACACACACATTATTGAGCATATGATATATACTAGTCATAATAGTCCATTTAATAGCTTTAAGTATAATTAGCCAAATTATTTTGATTTCAAATATTGAGATGCCTCAATTCGGGTCAGATGATCCCAACATAAACCCAGAGCAAACTTTAAAAATTTTCAATAATTAAATTATAGCTCTAAAATACAGTTTAAAGCTATATACTAACTCTTGAGCCCCTCTAGTATCTAAGAAAAATGTCAGAAGTTAGAAATTCTTACCTAAAAAATTTATAGGTACTATTCACGAGGAGTGAATTTCAACATTTCTTGACCTTATCTCCCAAAAATTCCACTTCCTATAAGCTATTCATGCCATGGAGGCTTTACAATTCAATTTTAATGGGCTAATTTTGGCTTTAAAAAGGAAACAAAATGGAGAAAATGGTGAGAGGGGCATTGGCTGCTACTTAGGGGAGAAGATGAATAGTAATTTTGACCCATTTGGGTCAAAATTCACTTATTTATGCTGCTTAAAAAATTCTTTTATTTGATAATTTTCCCTAATTTCTCCTTTTCTTGGAGATAAAATGAATTGCAATTTTTGTGTCAATAAGTCACTTTAATGAAGCCTTAAATGCCCCTAAAAATCGGTGCTAAAAAACGTTAAAGAACCAATTAATTTCATAAATTTTATGTTGCATGATTTCTAGAAAAATTACTTATCAATATCAAAAAAATTCTAATTTTTGCACCTTTAGACTTGTTGGAATTTTTAAGTATCGGGTTGTGATATTTTCATAATTTTCTAAGCAATTTTTAAATTAATTTATGTTTTAACTTTGCCTTGGTCACTATTCTTAAGACATTATCATAAAATTTTTTTAGTGTATTAACCCCTCTAATGACATCTGATTGACTTCAAACTTTACCAAAAATTATTTTATTATTAATACTTTCCTTTAGTGACTTTAGTGCATCTCGAGATCTTGAGAACACTATTCATCTCGAAAAAGTACTATTCATAATTATCAAAATTTTTAGGGCATTACATTTCTTCCCCTCTTAAATAAATGTCATCCTCAATATTATAGTATTACCTAATTCAAAAATGTATGGATATTGCTCTTTTATTTAAGCTTTCGTCTCCAAGGTTACTTCTTTAATCCTATGATGTTTGCACAGGACCATCACCAAAGGCACGGTCTTATTCTATAATTCTTTCTTTACTCTATCAATGATCCTTACTAGTTCCTCCTCATAGGACAAGTCAAGATTGATTTCAATTTATTTTATAGTTAACATATGCATAGGATCCAACCTATATCTCTTGACCATGGAAACATGAAATACATCGTGAATCTCTTAGAGTTCTAGAGGTAAAACCAGTTTGTAGGCTACTGGTCTTATTCGTTTTGTGATCTCATATGGTCTAATAAACCTAGAACTTAACTTCCCTTTCCTTTCAAACCACAACACCTTCTTCAAAGGAAAAACCTTGAGAAAGACCTTGTCACCCACTTTATATTCCACCTTTCTCTTCTTTAAATCTGCATAGGATTTCTATCTATCAAAAGCTGCCTTCAGCCTCTCTCTAATAATTTCACTTTCTCTTCTACATCTTGTATCAAGTTTAGGCCCATGAGCTTATTTTCACTTAGCTCATTCCAACATAAGGGCATTTTGCATTTTCTTCCATACAAAGCTTCATAGGGTGCCATGCCAAGACTTGCTTGATGACTATTGTTATATGAAAATTCAACCAATGACAAGTATTTGTCCTAACTTCCCTTAAACTCTAATACACATCCTCTCAACATATCCTTGAGAATTTGAATGACCCTCTTAGATTGTCTATCAATCTATGGATGAAATGCTATGTAAATTGGGTTAGAAGATCCTAACATAAACTTGAAGCAAACTTAAAAAATTTGCAATAATTAAACCGTAGCTCCAAAATAGAATCTAAAGATATATAATAACTCTTGGGCACCTCTAGTATCTTGGAAAAATGTCAAAAGTAAAAAATTCTTACCTAAAAAATTTATGGGTACTATTTACGAGGAGTGAATTTCAACATTTTTGGGCTTTATCTCTCAAAAATTCCACTTGAGTCAAAATTCAATTATTTATACCACTTAAAAAATGCTTTTATTTGATAATTTTCCCCAATTTCTCCTTTTTTCCTAAAATAAAACAAATTTCCATTTTTGTGTTAATAAGTCACTTTATTAAGCCTTAAATGCCTCTAAAAATTAGTGCTCAAGAACACTGAAAAACCAATTAATTTCGTAAATTTTATGTTGCTCGATTTTTTAGCAAATTACTTCCTAATGTCAAAATATTCCAATTCTATGCAATTAGACTCATTAGAATTTTTTAGTATCAGGTTGTAATATTTTAATAATTTTTTGAGCAACTTTTAAATTAATTTATGGTTCAGCTTTACCTTGGTCACTATTCCAAATACACTATCTTAAAATTTTTCTTAGCATTGTTAATCCATTTAATGACCTCTGATTGACTTTAAACTTTACCAAAAATTATTTTATGATTAATACTTTCCCTTGGTGACTTCAGTGCATCCCAAGATCTCAAAAACACTATTCATCCTAGAAAAATGCTATTCATAATTATTAGGATTTTTAGGGTGTTACAAGCGAGTACTAGTGCTCTTTGTGAGAATGAAAAATAGGTAACTTCGATTGTGCATTGATTATAGGCAATTGAATAAGGTGACAATCAAGAATAAATATTTGTTGCCTAAAATTGATGACCTTTTTTATTAGCTTAGAGGTGTTATCTCTAAAGTTGACTTAGGATCAGGGTATCACTAGTTGAGGATCAAGGAATCAATTTTTCCTAAGACTTCTTTTCACACCATATATAGGCATTATAAGTTCCTGGTGATACCATTCGGATATAATAATGCTCTTGTAACTTTCATGAACTTTATGAATAGAATTTTCAAACCATATCTAGACCATTTCATCGTAGTCTTAATTAATGACATTCTAGTATACTCCAAAAATTGAGAGAAGCATGAGTAGCATCTAAGAGTGGTGTTATAGACCATAAGAGAGAAATAATTGTATGCAAAATTTAGTAAGTGTGAATTCTAATTTATTGAAGTAGCTTTCTTAGGCTACATAGCTTCAGCAGAAGGCATCAAGGTTAATATAAGCAAAGTTAAAGTTGTGTTGGAGTAGAAACCTCCTAGGATTGTGACTAAAATTCAAAGCTTCTTAAGATTGGTTAGTTACTATAGAAGGTTTATAAAGGGCTTCTCAATGATTGTAGCTCCAATAACATGATTATTGTGGAAAGATGTGAAATTTGTATGGGATAACAAATGTTAGGTGAGCTTTGACAAGCTGAAAGTAATGTTAACTGAAGCACCTATCCTTACTTAACCTGAGCAAAGGAAATACTTTGATATTTACAATGATGCTTTGCACAATGGGCTAAAATGTGTTTTAATGCAAGAAGGGAAAGTGACAGCTTATGCTTTAAGGTAATTGAAGCCATATGAATAAAACTACCTAACACATGATTTAGACTTGGCTATCATAGTATTTGCATTAAAAGTGTGGAGACATTATTTGTATGGTGAGAGGTGTTACATCTATACCTACTATAATAGTTTGAAATACCTCTCTACATAAAAAGAGTTAAATTTGAGATAGCGATGTTAGATGGCATTGATAAAAGACTATGATTGTTTGATAGATTACCATCTATGAAAGACTAATGTGTTTATCGATGCATTGAGTCAAAAGTTGATAGCAACCATGAAAGCTATACATGCCAGAGTTTAATACACTAAAGGAAATGTAATCTTATTAGAATTGTAGGTGAAACCTGAATAAAAACAATATCTAAAAGAAGCATAAGTTAGAGATAACCACTTGATATAGATAATGGGTAAAGTTAAAAAGGGGAAAACCATAGAATTTGTGATCAAGTTAGATGGATGCCTCTATTTCTATGACATGATGTGTCCACCTGAAGTCGAGGGATTGAAGACATGGATCTTGAGGGAAGCATATGATGCTCCTTACTCTATGCATCTGGGATGCATAAAGATGTATCATGATCTAAAATCTCATTATTGGTGGCTAAGCATAAAATAAGATATAGCTGAGAATATGGCTGGATGTGCCAAATGTTAATAGGTGAATGCTAACATCAAGTTCATTCATGATTGTTGCACCTAATAGCAATTCTAGAATTAAAGTGGGAAAAGATTACCATGGATTTTGTGATGGGATTACCCACGACTAGGAGCAAGGGTGAAATGGTATGGGTAATAGTGGAGAGGTTAACTATGATAGCTCACTTCAACCCAGTTAAAATGGACTACTCATTAGAGAAATTGGCACAATTATACATAGAAGAAATTGTATGATTACATGGAGTGCCACTAGCTATTACTTCTGATCGAGACCTTTAATTCATTTCCAGGTTTTGGAAGAATTTGCAAGAGGCTTTAGGTACTTATCTGACTTTAATGTAGCTTTCCATCCATAAATAGATGGACAATTAGAATGGGTGATACAAATGCTGAAAGATATACTACATAACTGTGCCATCAAGTTTAAAAGAAGTTAGAATTATTATTTGCCCTTAGTAGAATTTGCCTATAACAACATCTATCAAGCTAGTGTAGGCAAGGCTCCCTATAAGGCATTGTATGGTAAAAGGTGTAGGACTCCACTTTGTTAGAGTGAAGTAGGTGAAAGCAAGCCTATGGGACCTAATTTAATCAGAAATGAGGAAAAGAAAGTTAGAATTATTAGAAGAAGGTTGAAAACTGCCACTAATCGACTAAAATCATTTGTTGACCTGAAAAAGAAGGACATTAAATATGAGATCAGAGAGAAAGTGTTCTTAAGGTATCGTCATGGAGGAAAATGCTTCGATTTTGTAAGAAAGGGAAGTTTAGTTAAAGATTCATTGGTTCATATGAGATTACAAAATGTGTGGGGGACTAGTGGCTTATTAATTAGCCTTAACACTAGAATTGCAGTCGATTCATGATGTGTTCCATATCTTAATAATGAAGCATATAAAATTGACCCTTCACATGTGATACCTACTGAAGAGATCCAAATATAGCTAAAACTGATCTAGGAAGAAAAACCAGTGCATATACTTGCTAGAGAAGTCAAAGAGCTAAAAAACAAGTCTGTGCCATTGTGAAGGTGCTATAGAGGCACTCTAAGATTGAAGAAGCTACTTAGGAAAGTAAAGAGAAGATCAAGGCTCAGTATCCACATATATTTTCATTAGGTAAATTTTGAGGACAAAATTTCTTATATAGGGAAGAATTGTAATACCCAAGAAATGAGGTTTCATGAATAGTACTTTCCAAGGCATGAATAATTTGGGAGACCCTATGGTGGCCAAAGGTGAAGTACTAGTCATAAAACTTTAACAAGCCTGAAAATGATGAAAATGAAATAATTAAAACTTTTAGCATAACCAATAAATCATTTTAGGTTGATAATGAGTAAATAGTGACTTTAGTTGGCAATGTGTTAGGAAAGTCCCAGAATGTGCCCAAATGGCCCTAAAAAATGGCATACCCTGAAGGTTAAAAATTCCAAAGAATCTAATGGTAAAGGAATTTTAATTTTCTAAGGTCTTTTGAAATTTATTTGAAATTTCTTAATTACAGAAGTGAATAGTTGACCTAGTTCCCTTTAAAGTTTTGACTTGAGATCTTAGAGGGCCTTTAGTGGGCACTACCGAGAATTGTTGGCACTAAAATTGTGATTTTTGGATGCTTAGAACAATTATTTTGAATTTCTAAATCTTAAAAGAAAATTGGATTAAAATGAACTATTGGATTGACACGTGATGCTATTTAGGCTGTCTAAGTAGCTAATATAAAAAGGTGTACACTTATGGGGTGGCCATATGTGCTAACCCACCTTCTTCCTCCCCTTCCCCACTTGAGGCAATGCCACCCCTCTCTTTCATCCCTTTTTTTTTCTTTAATTTCTCTTATAACACTATATAGTTTTTGTCAAAATTTACATCAATCTTTACCACTATAACTTTTTGAAGCTCTTCCAACTAACAAAATGTGAAGAAAGTGCCTAGAATTCGAGTTATGAGCATTTGATGAATAGTGCCTAAAGTGAGTAGAAGTGCTTTTTCTTTAATTTTTTATTTTTTGTTTAAGTAGTCCTAAGTAATCTATGATTAGTCATGTAGATCATTTTTTATTTGGAGATCTATAGGAATTTTTAGAATTTTTAAAACCCTTAATGGTGTATATTTATGGAAAAGGGAAGGATATTGAAGGAGAGAAGCCAAGCAAGCCTTGAAGTGGTGGATTTTGGTGTTTTGACACCCTAGGTATGTGAATTTAGTGTAATATAAGTTGTTGGATGTGCTTATGCTCGTATGTGTATGGAAATGGTATTTTGCATATATGTGTATGTCAATGTATAAAATGAGTATTTGAGCATGTTAGGTGTAGCATATGATGTATGAATGTGTCAAGATTGCATGGAAAAGGCATGTAAAGGTGTGTGTGTGTTTATGGCTGAATAGTGTGTGTAGGAAGAATGTGTGTATGTGTGCATATGTAATTTATCTGGAAATGTAAGGTAATTAGGCTAACAAGTGAGTACTATATATGTTTATGGTAGGAAGTCAGTAAAAATTGAATTGATGACACTTGAATATGGTATGGTTGTGAGGTGTGTCATGGTTATGAAATGGATGTGCATGTGTACAAAGTGAGGGTTAATGGCAATTAGAATAAGACATAATATGGTTATATGACTTAAAAAGTATTACTTAGTTTAAGATGAGTAAATGGCATTCTAAGTGGTAATGGTATTGACAGGTTAGGTTATGTAAGTGAATTTGAGGCAATTTGGCTTGAGTGTGTGACAACCATTGCTTAGAATTATAAGACTATGAAAATGGACTAAGTGAATAGTTTAATGATGGCAAAGGTGTTGTAACCATTGATTAAGTGACAATGGAAATGGGAACATAAGTGGCATGATAATAAGTAAAGGATATAACCATATGGTAATAGCTTATAATTAGGAATGTAAATGGTTATTAGACCTAGCTCGTATCTATTAGATACCCACTAGATGGATTGACTGATCAACTAGGGAATTAGTAGCTGCTAAGGGTTTCTGTCTATGTTGGCCATTGCTTATGTGTAAGATATGGTAGTTGTAGCCGTTGAGGTTCTATTAGAAAGCCCTACACACCTAGTTATTGGGAGGTCCACACTGACTGGTCTCTACCTTCTAGGGTCACTGAGGAAGTCCCTACAAACTAACTTCGGTCATCTTAGGTATTAAGAGGTTTACACAGACTGATCCCTACTTACTTGTAACACTCGTGAAACTTAGTTTCATGAAATGTACTTTTGAGCCATAAATAGTGTTCTTGGGACATCGAGGCACTACATGATGGTCAAAATGGCAAGTACTGCTTGTAAAACTTTGACGGCCCATAAAATGATGAAAATAAAATAATTAAAAGATTTAGCAGAGCCAATAAATCATAATAGGCTATAAACTAGTGAATATTGACATTAGTTGGGTTTGTGCTGAGAATGGCCTAGGATGTGTTTGGATGGACCTAAAAATGGCATACCTTGATGGTCAAAAATTTCAGTGAGTCTATTAGAGAAAGAATTTTAATCTACTAAGGTCATTTAGCATTTATTTAGAATTTTTAGATTATACAAGTGAATAATAACTCGAGTTAACTATAGAGTTTTGACCCAAGATTTTATAAGGCCTTTAATGGGTAAAATCGAAAATTTTTGACACTAAAATTAATATCATTAGAGGTGTTGAAAAATTAAAATGAATTTTCAAAGTTTAAACAAAAAATCGAGCTAAAACGGGCCATAAAACTGATATGTTAAGTGAACGGGGCCTATGGACTATTCATATTTATGGGCTAGCACATGTTGGAAGTCCACATATGCCATAAAGTCATCTTTTTTCCCCTTTTTCCATCTATGGTCAATGCCATTTTCATGGAAGCCTTTCTCCACTTTTTTCTTCTTTAACTCCTCTATTTCTCCACTAAATATCATAATTGACCCATTAAAATTTACCTCCACCACCTAATTTGATCATTCCAAGTGGAAAAACATTAAAAGGAAGCTTAAGGAGGGAGAAATTAGACCTTGGTGAATAGGGTCATTGTAATGCCCGAAAAATGATCGTTTAGTGAACAGTACCCCTAGGTTCGATACTATGATGTTTAGGGCATTGAAGGGCAACTTAGTAGCTGAAAGAGGTTTTGGTCAACTGAACTTTGACTAACCAAAAAGTGATGAAAAAGAGTAAATTAAAAATTTTAGCAAAACTAATAAATTATTTTAGGCTGAGAACTAATGAAAAGTGCCTTTAATTGGGGTTGTGCCGGGATAGCTCCGGGAAGTGCTCGGACGAACCCAAAAATATCATACCCTCTAGCTCAAAAATTCCAATGAGTCCAATGGAAAAGGAATTTTAATATTCTTAGGTCGTTTGATATTTTTTAGAATTTTTAAATTATGCGGGTGAATAGTAACCCTAGCCCTCGGAGGAGTTTTGGGCTAAAATTTTGTGGGACCCTTAAAGAATATAATCGAGGATTTTTGGAATTAGAATTACAATTTTTTGAGGTCTAGAGAAATTATTGTGAATTTTCAAAGTTTAAAATAAAATAGAATTAATTTGGGTCGTCCGATCAACAAGTGGTGCGATCGTGGCCATACACCTTGGAAGTGCACCCAAAGGGACATGTGTGCATGGGTATGAGATAAAAGGCATTCATCTTTTTCTATTTTGGGCAAAAAGTCGATGCCATTTTTAGCCATGGGAGTCCTCTATTTTTCACTTCTTTCTCTCTTCTCTTATCCTAAAATCCCCCAAAAATAATATGGTTCTAAACCTCTATGACTCTCTAAAGCTATTCCAACTAACAGAAGTGGAAAAAGATGCCCAGAGATGAAGATATGAGCACTTGATGAATAGTGCCTTTTTAGTGAGTATGTAATTCTTTCCAAGGTTTCTTATTTTTCTTAATGAGTATTTGAGGTGTAGATGTTATCCTTAAAGAGAGATTTCAATTTGGGGTTATGTATAATTTTGTAGAAATTTTCAAATGTGGAACCCTAATATAGAAGTTTGAGAAATGGTGAACAAAGGTGGAAAAAGATGGATCCAATGGTTCTGGAGTGGCTTTAACGTGATTGGGAGCCCACTATAAGTGAATTTAACTGAAAAATACTTTGTATATTAGGAAAAATTAGGATTGATGTTTTGGGTTGTGTATGGAAGTTTTAGTTGCATAGGTGTTCATGTTG
>CANXYI010229694.1:0-22046 GCA_948208565.1 Hura crepitans | reverse complement strand
ATTATAGGCCCTAAACCTCTCAGCCTTTTACCAAATTTATGCCAACCATATACAAATCACTTCTTACACATATTAGCATTCCATATCACTCAATCATGCAAACATACATATCAATTCAAACCCATCTAAACTAATATAGGTACCTAATTCACTCCCTTAAACCTCTCAATTACTAACATTTCCACCTCATGACAAGTTAATTTCCATCCAAGCCATTCAATTATCATTCAATTAGGCTATGTATTATATTATTTAAAGGGAATTGCCTATCTAAGCTAATAAGTGTACTTAAACCATGGCTAAACCAAAAGAAAAGCTATTGTATTTAAGGGTATGAAGTGAATTTTTGAATTCACTTACCTCTCACTTCAAGAAATGGGAATTCCACACTTCAAGCCTTTAAATCCACATTACTATCTTACCACGGAATCCTTTTCTGCCCTCCTTTAAACTTCTTCTCTTCTTAAATCACTTTAAAAACCATCAAACCACATGGTATTAGACCTTAGGCATCCTAAGCAACCATTTTCAACCCAATAGAATCAAAGACTTCTAAGGAGGAAGTCATAGAACTCACCTTGTACACTTGCTAGATAACTTTTGTCCAAGAAACTTTAGAGATTTTACATTAATTCGTGGCTACTCCTTTTCATGTGATTCCTTTTCCTCTAGCTCTCTAACACCCAATAATAAATTTAGTTGAGTAGAAATTCCAGAAAAGGCTTTAAGGATAAAGGTGGAAAAGGGGAATGTTGTTGAAGATGGCATTGGTTTTTAGCAGAGAATAGAGGAAAATGCTTCCCTTTTTATTTAGTGGAAAAATCCACTTGTTAAGTGGCTTTACCACTTGGAATAGGCCTTAGGCCAAATGTCCATATGTGGGTGGGCCTTACAGCCACCCTAACCATCTGAAAACTCAATTTTTGGGTAAAATTTGAAAATTCACTAAAATTCACATAGAGCTCAAAAAATTCCATTGTTTTTTTTAAATTCATATTTTAATCCCTTATACGTGCTCATAAATTTTTGCAACCAAATTCAATTGATAGGATAGTTTTTAAACTATCTTGATTTATGTGCTAACATAAAAAAATTATGAGAATTTTCAAATGACCTCAAAATTTAAAAATTCTTTCACTAATGGACTCAATGGAATTTTTGAGCTTCAGGGTCCAATATTTTCGGGTCCATCTGGGCACATCATAAGCCATTCCTAGTCCAAAAAATTTTTGTTGCCTAGAGGGGTAGCTTACAATCCATAATGAAATATTGGTTCTACTAAATCTTTTAATTTTGCCTTTTTCATCAATTTAAAGCCCTTTAAAGTTTTATGACTAATGCCATTGCCTCGGCTTACATGTAAGTTACCCTATATCCCGGGCACACTTTCTGGACCTAGTGGTATTATTTACGGAGCCTCGAAACACGGGCATTGCATCCTTCAGGTATCTAATTAGCCATGTGTTTACAGTAAAAGGAATAACCTGTTAGCCTCATATAGCATAACAGTTTCAAGGAATTTAACCCTAGACAGTTGCACTTATATACTCTACCAAGGAACATTAAACCTTTACTCTGATACAACCAAATGTGACGCCCCCTACTAGATTCCCGAAAAAACCCAATAAGTGATGCACTTCCCACTAAGTCACCCATCTTAAAATTTTCATTTAAGTCCATTCATTTAACTTCTATTGATTTGCCTTTCTTTAATTCAATTAGGTTCTAAAAGCAGTTTTGACTCTATATTGGTTCATCTTAAGGTCATATGAGTCTACTTATACCACAAATAGCTGCTCATACACTTAAATTTTTCTCTTAAATGTAGCATCATACTAGCTATTTGGGTAACTATCCAAAATTTGAACTTATATAAAAGATATATTCAATTCTTACATCCTGAACCCTTCTGGTCCCTCAAATAATTAACCTATCATCTTCAATCTACCATAGTATCAACATAGGCCTCAGACCACTATCAATAAATAAAGCCATACATTCAAAACAATTTTATAGTTTATTTATTTAAAAACACTATCTAAATTACATACACATATTACATGCCCTTTTACATGGTAACCACTTCCCACCTATGTACATGAGTGCAAAACTATACACTATCTACACTATAACCTTCTAAACTTGTCCTCTGAACTTAATTGCACATACTATGAGGCTATCTACTGGTTTTGATTACTTGCACATCAAAATAGGTACACTGAATATATAATAATTAGTGGTGAATTCAAGCATTTAAATCATGTCACAGTCATTAATCATGCATACAATGTCAATATTTAGATATTCAAGTTAGAATGCCAATAAATGATGTATATCTGTCAAAATCACCAAAATGCCCTTCTTGTATATTAAGGTTGCTTACTCATTTAATTACTTTAAAATTTGTTAATTTATTAATATCTACTATGATCAGTAATTTACAAGTTATTTATTTCATTAAATTGATAGGCTTAACTAGATAGACGATACTCAAATACACTCGACCAAGAGGGAATTGAGATGGTAAAGTGATTCATATTCTAGACCTCGACTACTGCACAGGCTTGACATTGTCATAGGGATCAATCCATGCACCTCTTAAGTCAAATACAATGTTTAGTCAACCAATTTGGTCTGCCTAGTAGATTAGTGCACTGATCCATATTCTAGACCCCGACTGCTGCACTAGCCTAATAAAACCATAGGGATCAATTCGTAGACCTCCCAAGCCACATATCACATTCAATTACTCAATTTAGTCTACCTAGTAGACTAGTGCAGTGGCCCCTTTATGAATTATGTTGTTGCACCGACATAATCAAACAAAAGCACCAAATGTGCAAATAAAATAAGAGTCTGCCCTGTAGACTAGTATAATGGCACCATAATGGACCTCGACCATTATACCGACCCTGCATAAAAATTAGATAGTGTAGTAACTGCTAATTCTTGAGTTGATTGGTTAACCCATCTAGTGGGTTATCTAACAAATGGGCCATTTAATCTCAATTTAAGTCCATCTCGAAATGGCTCAATTTTAGCAGAAACTTCAAAAAATTATTAAAAATCATAAGGACCTCAAAAAATTACACCATTTATTTTCAAATTCCTTATTTAACCCCATTTACATGCTTATGAACTTTTGCGGCCAAATTCCATTGATAGGGTAGTTTTCATATTGCCTAGATTTATGTACAAACCTAAAAAATTATGAGAAATTACAAATAACCTCAGATTTCAAAAATTCCTTCACCAATGGACTCATGGGAATTTTTAACCTTCTAGGCACATCCCGAGTCATTGCCAGCTCGACCCCTTTTAACCCTATAGATCATCAGTTTATAGCCTAAAATGATTTATTGATTCTCCTAAATTTTTTATTTTGCCCTATTTCATCATTTTAAAGCCCCACATAGATTCATGACTAGTGATGTGTCCTCGATTCTTATGTAAGTGACCTAACACCCCTAGCACAATTCTTAAACCTAGTGGCACTATTCATGAAGCCTCGACCCATAAGTGTTACACTCTAGGCCACCTCAATCTGACTCGAGTGCTTGAGAAACACTATTCGTACCTCAGGAAGGACTATTCCTAAAATTGGTATTTTCAGGCATTACAAATATATACATATAGAGTACATATAAAGGTTAAAAAGCATTACATACATTAGGTTAAGCCCATCCCTTAGAATTACACATGATTACTTTGTTTTATATGTTACATCATATAATATGTATAGGAAATAATACAAAAATTATACATGTGCTTCAATCTACATTACTCCATTGAGGCTATTCTTTGATCTACTATCTACTACCTATGTATTGTAAAACAAAGATACACTAAGTAGAAAGCTTAGAGGTGTATTCAATGAAATATACTTAGTAACATATACATAAAGATTCATTATGATAATGGCATTATGTAAGGCAAACATATAAATCATAAAGACATGTAAGTGTTAGAGCTCATTCATGCAAGTTATATTCATATTATTAACATATGTCCATGCTTATGCTCTTAATTTGTTTTATTGTGTTATATAAGTGTCCATAATTCGGTTATTTATTTGTTTAGCCCATACTAGACATATATAAATCCTACTAGGTAATGGGCCATAAACCATAAAAGCCTTGTCAGATATGTTATTGCTAATATTCTAGACCTCACTACAATTGCACCTATATTAAGACATATGTGTGAAATGGCCCTTTTTAGACCTCTTTATTACTACACTGATATTAATACACATGTGTGCAGTGGGCCTTTTTAGACCTTTACACAATGGCACTAGCATTAAATATGTATATTAGTTAATGAATATAAATATGTGTAATAGCCCTTTTCAAACCTCCTCCCTTTTGCACCGTCATAAAACTAGACACCAAAGTGTCCTAACAGTTGCTAAACTCCTTAGTTGACAAGTCAACCTATCAAGTCTTAGTTGTTTAACTCATATAGGCTATCATTAGTGTTCATTTGGTCTCATATATGTTATGTTTGTCATATATATTTTTACATTTGCTTTATTCATTATGTAATCATGATCATACAACTTGTTTAACTATTTACATAACCTTATCTTTCCTTTTATTAACTTAGGTTTTTAACATACCAATAATATATGAAGATATTCTAGTTATATACTTTTAGGATTTATTTTTATTCTACATTAAACATATTCAAGTCACATATTCCATTATGCCACTTTTAATACCTCTATTATGTCAACTTTATATTTCTTTATATTATTCTCCATAATTCATCTTCATTTCATGAGTACATACCTAATTTCATCTAAGTTCAATCATTCAATAACATTAGCATGTTTGTCTCAAAATTAAAATTTAATTCCATGTGCCATTACATGACTCTATAAGTTCTATAAGCCTTATATATGGGCCCAACACTAATAATAAACCAATACACTAATGCATACTTACATATACTATCTCATTCAGCCACATTAAGGATGCCAATATAATATTTATTTCTTATTTCAATTATCACTTAAACTATTAATTAGATAACTAATTGGTAATTCTAAAATATTACTTTGCAATATGTATCCTATATACTTTAATTACTCATGTATAGTTATCATACACTAGCACACACCATTCAGCCATGACAAGGACACACATATAACTATTTCATCTTTGATCAATTTGCATGCAAATCATTCCTTAAACATTTAACTAAAATTTTAATTCCATCAATTCTATTTTATACATGCTTATGCCTATTAAACACACAAATCATGCATTTACATGTACGCACACACACTTGAACTTTGGAATTATGGACATACAAGACATATTTTTTTGAATACACTTGTGAAGGTGATTTTTTGTCTCAATTAGCGCTCCCTATATCTTTTCTTTCCTCTTCCCTTGTGTATCCTTCTTTTTCTTTATAAACATAATGTAAAAATATGTAGAAAAATTCAACTAAAATTCTAAATTGTTCTATACTTGAAATTGTGTTGAGAAATATTAAATTGGCATTGAATAACACCTTAGAAAAATAATAGACAACAAATTGAGCACTTACTACTTTACGGGGTCAATAGTTATTCCATACCCTATCCCTAAATTAACCCCTGAAACACCTTCTTCCTTAATTCTTTCCTCCAAATCTTAATGTAGAGTTGCTTTAAGGTCAAAAAGTGAATCCGGTTGTTTATTAATAGAGCAAATAAGAAAAAAATGAGGTTTGGAAGGCCTAGTAATGGCATCACCTATAGAGGTGGAAGAAGAAGTGGATTTGTTTCAATTATTAAAAAATTAACCCTTATATGTTAAAGGAATAAAAGGCTAAGATCTTGCCACATGTAAATCTAATGGTCTAAATTATTTCTTTCCTTCCTATATTCTTTCAAAATTAGTTCTCTTGCTTTGAAACCTCACTAATCCCCTTTTTAGTGCCATTAATTCTTTTAGTTTATGACCTATAAGTCTTATGGAAATTTTACTTAGAAACGAAGAGGAATCAATTTAAGTAAATAATTTAATTCTTGTTCAATTTCTATTATTTAGTAGGTTGGGCTATTCTCGAGTTTTTTTGAGAAAAAATGTAATATTTTATCATTCAGCTTACATTAGGTTGTTATTCACAATACAATGCCTTAAAAACTTTAATTGCATTTTTAACCACCTTAGTGACATCATTTTTATTCCAAATTTTGTGTAAAAATAATTTATGATTTATACTTCCATTAGGTTGTTTTAGTGTATCCCGATTTTTGCAAAATAAGATTGATATCTTAAAATGTAGTATTCAAGAACCCGAGATTCTCGGGCATTACATTTCTTCCCTTATTAAAAGAATTTCATACTCGAAATTACCTAGTTCAAATAGTTGCAAATATTGCTCATTCATTTTCTCTTCACTTTCTTGACTTGCGTCCTTAATGTTATGATGTCTCTGTAACACTTTCACTAGTGGTACCATCTTATTATGCAACTTTTTTACTTCTCATGTCGAACTTTTCACTAGTTCTTCCTAGTATTGTAGATTGGGTTGAATCTTTATTTCTTCACTTGATAATAAATGTGACAGATTTAATTTGTACCTTTTCAACATTTATACTTGAAAGACATCATCGATTTGCTATAATTCTAAAGACAAGGTTAGCCTATAGGCTATTGATCCAATATGTTCCATTATCTCATATAGGCCGATAAACTTCAGACTCAACTTGCCTTTCTTTCCAAATTGAAGTATCTTTTTTCTATTATGACACTTTGAGGAAGGCCTTATCATTGAACTCATACTCAATGTCTTTCCTATTTAATTATAGGTATGATTCTTATCTATCTAATGCTATTTTTAGTCTTTCTTTGATAATTTTAACTTTTTCCTCAACATCCTAGATTAAGTTCGATCTCATCTACTTCTTTTTACTCAACTCACTCCAGCATAGTAGAATTCTACACTTCCTCTCATATAAGGCATCATAAGGTGCCATACCTAAGCCATCTTGATGGCTATTATTGTATGCAAATTTTACCAATGAAAGGTAATGGTGCTAGCTACCCTTAAATTCTATTGCATAACTTCTTAGCATATCTTCTAATGCTTGAATCACCCATTCAAATTAGCCATCTATCTTAGGATGGATGCTATGCTAAAGGTGAGTCGAGTACCTAAGGCACTGTGCAACTTCTTTCAAAATTTTGATATGCTCCTCAGGTTTTTGTTAGACATAATAGAAGCTAATATCCCTTGCAATGTCACAATCTCATTGATGAATATTATGCAAATTTCTCCAATGAGTAATCCATTCATACCATTATAAAGCGAGTAGTTTTTATTAATCTATCTATAATTACCCATATTGAATTACACTTATTCCTTGTCATAAGTAGCCCTATTATGAAATCCATTATGACTTTTTCCTATTTCCATTTGGGTAAAGCATTGGGATGAAGCAATCTAAATGGAACTTGATGCTTAGCCTTAACTCGATGGCAAGTAAGATATTTAGTCACACATTCCACTACATTTCTCTTCATAGTAAGCCACTAATAGTAAGCTTTCAAATTCTAATACATCTTAGTTCTTCTTAAATGCATAGCATATAGGGATTATGAGCCTTTTATAAAATCTACTTCTTTATTTCTTCAACATCTAACACATATAATTGATCATGGTAATATAAACATCCACCGATCTTAATTTCATATTCATTGAACTTCCCCTTTTGGATTAAACCTATGATATTCATAAGCTAGCTATCTTCTTTATATACTTCTTTCACTTGTTGCACTAAACTTGGCTTTACTCATAGCTTAGCTAATAGTGCTCTAGCATCTAGATATTTTAGCTTGGCATTCATTGCTCTCATAACTGATATCAAATTTTGACTCAAAGCATCAGTTATTACATTAGCTATGTTCGGGTGGTAATTAGTAAGGCAATTATAGTCCTTAATTAGCTCTATCTATTTACATTGCTCCAAGTTGAATTCCATCTATGTAGGAAGGTATTTAACTTTTGTGATCCATATACATATAACATTTCTCCCTATAAAGGTATTGCCTCTATATCTTTATAGCAAATATGATGATTGTTAACTCTAAATCATGGGTAGGGTAGTTCCTTACTCTAAATCATGGGTAGGGTAGTTCCTTCTCATGCAGTTTTAATTGCTTAAATCCATATGCTAGCACTTTGCCACCTTGTATTAGGATCCAACCAAGTCTATTGTGTAACACCCCCACTTGAATTGTAAAGAAATCTGATAGGAGGTGTAACTTCCCACTAAGTTACCCATCCTGAAATTTCTCTAACCCATATTCTTTTACACTTATAAACTTATTTATTTAATATACAAATCTTGGCTAAATCTTTAGTCTAACTATTAAATATTATTATTCAAGTTATATCAGACATAAAAATCCACCTTACAGGTATTAATAGATTCTCTAGAAATTTAGGCAGCATAATGGCTACCTAGGTGACATTTTCAAATTTTAAACCTTTGAAAACACTTTTAATATCAGTTTATTGCCCTTGTCACCCTCTGGACCCTTCTGGCCCCCACAACCATCATCACAAATATCACAATCATCACACACGGCCTCAAACCCGTAATTATCAAAACATAAAAATAAAACCATTCAGATAAAAGGCCTTTATACAATCCACATTATTAAGCTTAAAATTTATAGACATTCATAACATCTAAGCTACCTAAGCCCAAAACTATAGAATTTACATGAGTGCATCTAATGAACCCTAAAAATGCCAAAAACATATACCTTTTTCTTTTACCACTACTACACTACAAAATCTATAGAGACTGGACAACTACCTTCTACTACTTACACACTAGAACACTGATACGCTGAGTATAAAAACCAGTGGTTAATTTGATAGAATAAATCCATGTCAGTGCAAGCATACGTATATATCACACATACCATGAGTGCAAAATGCATCATACAATATTCTTGTTATGAAAATAATATAATTTTATTCACTGATCTCATAGAATATTCTTTTTTTTATTATGACACTTTGAGGAAGACTTTATCTTTGAACTTATACTCAATGTCTTTTCTATTTAATTATAAGTATGATTCATATGTATCTGATGCTACTTTCAATCATTCTTTGATAATCTTGACTTTTTCCTCAACATCCTAAATAAAGTCCGATCTCATCTACTTACTTTTACTTAACTCACTCCAGCATAGTAGAATTCTACACTTCCTCTCATATAAAAAATCATAAGGTGCTATACTTAAGCCTACTTGATGACTTTATTGTATGCAAATTTTACTAATGAAAGGTAATGATGCTAGCTAATTTTAAATTCTATTGCAAAACTTCATAACATATCTTTCTACACTTGAATCACCCATTCAGGTTGCCCATCTATCTAGGTATGGAATGCTATGCTAAAGGTGAGTAGAGTACCCAAGGCATTATTCAACTTTTTTCAAAACTTTGATGTGAACCTCATGTTTTGGTTAGACAAAATAGAAGCTAGTACCCCTTTCAACGTCACAATCTCATTGATGTATAATTGTGCAAATTTCTCTAATGAGTATTCCATTCATACTGATATAAAGTGAGTTGTCTTTATCAATCTATCTTTACTTACCCATATTGAATTACACTTATTCCTTGTCATAAGTAGGCTAATTATGAAATCCATTGTGAATTTTTCCCATTTCCGTTTTGGTATTGCAATGGGATGAAGCAATCCAAATGGAACTTGATGCTCGGCCTTGACTTGATTGCAAGTAAGACATTTAGTCACACATTCCACTAAATTTCTCTTCATACTTAGCCACAAATAGTAAGGTTTCAAATTTTGATATATCTTAGTGCTTCTTAGATGCATAGCATATAGGGCATTATGAGCCTCTTGTAAAATCTACTTCTTTATTTCTTCTACATCTAGCAAATATAATTGATCATGGTAATATAAACATCCATCGGCCTTAATTTCATATTCAGTTAACTTCCCCTTTTGTATTAAACCCATGATATTCACAAGCTAGCTTTCTTCTTTATGTGATTCTTTCACTTGTTGCACAGAACTTGGCTTTACTTATAGATTAGTTAATAGTGCTCTATCATTTAGATATTTTAGCTTGGCATTCGTTGCTCTTATAGCTGATATAAAATTTTGACTCAAAGTATCACTTGTTACATTAGCTTTGTTCAGATTGTAATTAATAAGGTAATTATAGTCCCTTAATTAGCTCCATATATTTACATTGCCCCAAGTTGAATTCCTTCTATGTAGGAAGCTATTTCAAACTCTTGTGATCCATATACATATAACATTTCTCCCAATAAAGGTAGTGCCTCTATATCTTTATAGCATATATGATGGCTATTAACTATAAATCATGTGTTGGGTAGTTCTTTTTGTGTGGTTTGAATTACTTAAATGCATATGCTAGCACTTTGCCACCTTACATTAGGATGCACACAAGTCTACTGTGTAACACCCCCACCTAAATTCCAAAGAAATCTAAATAGAGGTTTAACTTCCCACTATGTTACCCATCCTGAAATTTCTCTAGCCCATATTCATTTACACTTACAAACTTATTTATTTAATAGAAAAATCTTGGCTAAATCTTTAGTCTAACTGTTAAACATCATTATTCAGTTTATATTAGACATAAAAAATCCAATTTATAGGCATTAATAGATTTTTTAGAAATTTAGGTAGCACAATGGCTACTCGGGTTACTTTCAAACTTTAAACCTTTGAAATCACACTTCTAATATCAGTTCATTACATCTCTCACCCTCTGGACCCTTCTAGTCCTCACTATCATCATCACAAATATCGTAATCATCATATAAGGCCTCAAGCCCACAATTATCAAAACATAAAAAATAAAATAATTCAAATAAAAGACCTTTATATAATCCATAGTATTAAGCTTAAAATTTATAGGCATTCACAACATCTAAGCTACCTAAGCCCAAAACTACAGAATTTACATGAGCTTATGTAATGAACCCTAAAAATACCAAAAACATATACCCTTTTCTTTCACCACTACTATATTGCAAAATCTATAGTGGCTAGATAGCTACCTTCTACTACTTATGCACCGGAACACCGATACACTGAGCATAAAACTCAATGGTGAATTTAATTGCATAAAACCATGTCAATGCAAGCATACATACATATCACACATACCATAAGTGTAAAATGCATCAAACAATATTCTTGTTATAAAAATAATATAATTTTATTCAGCAATCTCATTATTATATTAATCAATCTAATGCAACAATTCAATTTATCATAATTCTCATTATTACTGTCTATCACTATTCATTAATCAATTTATTACCTAGGCCAAACTCATTAGACTATGCTTACAGACATTGGATAAAAAGGGAAATAAGTACTATGCAATAGCCTATATTTTGGACCATAGTCTCAACACTGACCTAGTCCAGTGGCTTAACTAGTGAACTTCAGTCACTGCACTAACCTGCTCTGATAGTAAGGACTTAGAACATCCCAGTACTTGGCAAATAAAAATATCATCATATCATTTTATCATCAATCCATCTATCAGTGGCCAAGATTGTAGACTTTAGTGGTTACATCCACTTGGTCTGATAACTGGCATCTACACATACAAAACAAAAATATTAATATCATACTATGTAGTGGCTCAGCTAATGAACCTTGATCACTACACTAACTTAGTGTAGTGGCCTAATTATCAAGACTTTAGTGGCTGTACCCACCTATATCATTATACTAGTAAAGGTCTAGAGGACCAGTACCTCTAATTATCAAGACCTTAGTGGCTGTACCCCTAGTTAACCGGTCAACCCATCTAGTAAATGTCTAACTAATTGGCCAACAGTCTTTTAAGTATGTTTAATCTTTTACTGATCATCTATTTAAATGATTTCCTAGTGACTAATAAATAGTTATGATTTATTTTCTACAATACAATTTTAGCTAGATAGTTACAAGTCCATTTTAGTATACCTGATAATTATAGGTCCATTTTTAACAAGGCAATTTTAAGTTATTTTCTTAGGTCATCATAAGTTCTTTCTATCCCATTTCATACCATTAATTTAAGTCTATTTATATGTCTTGTTATGCCTCAATTGTAAGCCAAATCCAAATGTCCATTTATGTTAAGATAGTTACGAGTTAGTTCCCATTTTTTAGTATATAGTAATAAGCCAATTGCCATTATCACAGGGCAATTCCTCATGGCATTCCAAGCCAATTCAACAAGCCATACTAGGTCTTATAGAATCTCATATCCTGTAACTCAATAAGTCACTAACATTGGCCTCATATTTGCATTAAAAACTGAGTACATTACATGTCCAATTTTCATACCAATTCCAGGACATTTTAGATTACATTATTGGTCAATTTTTACCAATTCTTGCAAGGCATTTTTATGCAAATTCTTACACTAAGTTGTCATCCCAGTTACGCTACTTCCACTTATCATTTATTATACGTTACTCATCCTTATTTTCATACACCTTCCATGCCATATTCATGCCATACATCTCATGGTCAACATGATATACAATACTAACACACCATATACCATGTCACACATACATACCATACATAACAACCATGGCACACCTCTTGACCATCACATGCCCATGATCAGACAAATGTATATTCACACATTTCATCACACATACACATCATTTATCATTATTCTACCACACCCACACATGCATACATGCCATATTACACATACACATGCCAAAATGCCATGCCCTACCTTTCGGCCCACTTAAGATCATACACATATATGCATTTTTTCATCATAAAACACATACATATCATTCATTTTCATGGGACACATGTCATTTTCCATCACTTGGACCATAGTTAGATGACATCCCATGCACTCATATGCCTTGACACCTCTCGACCATTTTGAGTTCATCAACCAACACACATTTTTCTCCCTAATTGTACACACATAACATCCTTTTTACATATAACTAACATCATACCATGATTAAGTCAACATTTTCCATATAATACATAGTAAAATTATGAGTTCCATACACAATATCATGCCAATTCATATTCATAAACATTAACACATGCCTTTAGTATGTCAAATTCACATACCTAGATTGATTTAGAAGTTTTTCCCACACATTTAGGCCTTTAACTTCCTTGCTTCACTTGATTATTCCTTATGCACTTCACTTGGATTTTAGCCCATCATGTGTATGTCACTTAAACTTAAGTGAATTTTTGCCACTTCTAAGGATTTTTATTGAGTCTACAAGCTTAATGGACGCCTTCCTACATTTTTCATGATTTACGGTGGTGGTTTAGTGTGGAATGGAGGAAGAAAAGAAGAAAAAATAGTGGCTTTATGGGCTGTTTAGCATCAACTACTTAGGGAGGTAAGAGTGAGGGGAGAAGGTGGAGAGTGAGGTAGCAGACCTTAGTGGAATTCTACTTGACACCTAGGCTATTTCTATGCATGAGTAGGTGCCTCGGGTGGTGACATGTGGCACTAAAATGCCTCAAAAAATCTCAATTTTTAACTGCAACTTTAGGCAATTTTTAAAATTCATATAAACCTCAAAAAAGCATTATAACTATTCTAAAAATCCTTAATTGGGCCTATTTTTTGAGCCTGTATAATTTTAGGTCAAAATTCTATTGCCCAGTTAGTTAATTAATTCCTCATTAAATTGAGAAATTATCGAACGAACTTAGAAAATTAAAATTCCTTTACCAATGAACTCAGTGAAATTTTTGACCTTCATGGTATGATATTTTTAGGTATGTCAGCGCATATCCTAGGTTATTCCTAGCCAAAGTCTACCTGAGGCTACGATTCACTCTGTTATGGCCTAAAATGAATTGTTAGTTCTGCTAAATCTTTAAAATAATTCATTTTACACATTACGTGGCTCGTTAAAGTTTCATGATCAGTATACCCCTTCTTTAGCCTCATGAAGGTGTCTTAGCTTCCCAAGCACACTTTTTGGGCCTTAAAGGTACTTTTCACGCAACCTTAATTTATGGGTGTTACAATTCCTCCCCTCTTATATAATTTTTTCCTGGAAATTACCTGATAAGAATAAGTGAGGATATTGAGCCTTCATATGCTCCTCACATTACTATGTAGCCTTTTCTATGTTTTGTTGCTTCTATAACACTTTAACTAGTGATATGGTTTTATTCTGCAACTGCTTCACTTCTCGAGCTAGAAATTTCATTAGTTCTTTCTCATATGTCAAATCTAGCTATACTTGGATCACTTTTATAGGTATCACATGTGTCGAATTATATCTATACTGCCTCAGCATTGAGAAATGGAAAACATCATTGATCTGCTATAACTCAGGTTGTAAGGATAGCTTGTGTGCCATTAGCCCTACATGTTCTATAATCTCATAAGGACCAATGAATCTAGGACTAAGCTTTCCTTTCTTACCAAACTTGAGTACCTTCTTCCATGGTGATACATTCAGGAAACCTTTTACACTCACTTCATATTCTATATCGCTCTATTTCAAATTAGCATAGGATTGCTATTAATCCATGGAAACTTTTAATCTCTCTCTTATAACTTTGACTTTATCCTTTGTATCTTTGATTAGGTCAATCCCCATAATCTTGCTTTCACCTACTTTACTCTAACAAAGAAAAGTCTTGGACCTTCTGCCATATAATTCCTCATAAGGTGCCATGCCCAAACTAGCTTAATAATTGTTATTATATGAAATTTAGCTAGAGATAAATACTGATCCTAGCTTCCTTTAAACTCTATTGCATAGCTATGTAACATATCCCTCAGTACTTGTATCACCCATTTTGATTGCCCATTTGTCTGAGGGTGAAAAGCTGTACTATAGGTCAGTCTAATACCAAGAGCTTCATGCAATTTCTGCCAAAACCTAAAAATGAGTCGAGGTCCTCTGTCTAAAATAATGGCTACTAGAATACTATGAAGTCTTATAATTTCATTAATGTACAATTGTGCTAGCATTATTAAGGAATAGTTCATCCTCATAAGAGTAAAATGTGCTGTCTTGATCAATCTGTCTACCATAACCAATACGACATCACACTTGTTCCTTGTTAGTGGCAATCCCATCATAAAATCCATGGTAACCTTATCCTATTTCAACTCTAGTATTGCTATCAGATGTAACAATCTAAAAGGAACTTGATGCTTGGCCTTTACTTGTTGACATGTCAAACACTTAGCTACATAGTCCACTATGTCTTGCTTCATCCCTAGCCATTAATAGTGAGGTTTCAAGTCTAGATACATCTTTATACTACTTGGATGCATAGAATAAAGGGTTTTATATATCTCTTTCAAAATCTTTATCCTCTAGTCATCTGTATCAGGTACATATAACTTGCTATGGTAATATAAACATCCATCCTCTCCTAGCTCAAATCCAATAGTCTTTCCCTCTTTGACTTTACTCACTATCTATGTCAGGTGTCCATCTCATATTTGTGCCTCTTTTATATGTTACTTAAATCTAGATTGATCTATAATTTCGCTAAGATGGCATCTCTCTTTGTGTACTCTAATCTAATATTCATTACTCTCATTGTCACTATGAATTTTTGGCTCAATGTATCTATAACTACATTAGCCTTTCTAGAGTGATAGTCTATTAAGCAATCATAATCCTTAATCAATTCTAACCATTGCCATTGCCTTATTTTGAACTTCTTCTGGGTGAGGAGATATTTCAAACTCTTGTGATCGATGTAAATGTAACACTTTTCACCATACAAATAATGCCTCTAAATTTTTAATGCAAAAACAATTATAGCCAACTCCTAATCATGAGTAAGATAATTCATCTCAAATAGCTTCAGCTGTATAGAAGCATAAAGCTACTACCTTACCCTTTTCCATCAGTACGTACCCAAGTCCATTGTGTAAAGCATCACTATAAATTACAAAGTCTTTCCCTTGTTCAATTTCAATAAGGATAGGCGCTTTAATCAATATTATGTTCAATCTATCAAAACTCTCCTAACATTTGTCATCCCATTCAAACTTCACATTCTTCCTTATTAACCTGGTCAATGGTGCTACAATCATGGAGAAACCCTTTATGAATCTTCTGTAGTAACCAACTAATCTTAGGAAACTCCATATCTTAGCCACATTCTTAGGAGGTTCCCATTCTAAAAAAACTTTAACCTTGTTAGGATCTACTCTAATACCTTTTATTGACATGATATAGCCTAAAAAAGCCACCTCAGTTAACCAAAATTTGCACTTGCTTAGTTTAGCATACAATTACTTATCCTTCAGAGTTTATAACACTACTCTAAGGTGCTATTCATATTCCTCTATGGTTTTGGAATGCACTAGGATGTCATAAATATAAATGACCAAAAATTTATCCAAATATGTAAATCTATAAAGGCTACTGGAGCATTAGTGAGTCCAAATCACATCACTAAGAAATCATAATGCTCGTATCTTGTTCTGAATGCAATCTTAGGAATATCAGCCTCCTTAATCCTCAACTATTAATACCCTGATCTCAAGTCAATCTTGGAAAAGACACTAGCACCTCTAAGCTGATCATAAATATCATCAATCCTAGGTAAAGGATATTTATTCTTCACAGTTACCTTATTCAACTGCTTGTAATCAATACATAATCAAAGTCACCCATCTTTCTTCATTACAAAGAGCAAAGGTGCTCCCTAAGGAGAAATACTAGGTCTAATGAAACCTTTATCTTGAAATTCTTGCAACTTCACCTTCAATTCTTTTAACTTTATAGGTGCCATTTTGTAGGGAGTAGTAAACATAGGTGATGTACTAGGATATACTTCAATTCCAAAGTCAAGCTCCTACTATGGTGGTAATCCTGGTCACTCTTTGGGGAATACATCAAAAAAATTTAGACATAACTAGAATTTGATTAATAATGGGTGTGGAGGCACTAGTGTCAATCACATGGGCTTAGTATACTTTACAACTTTACGAATGAGTCATTTGGATGTTACAGCTAAGATGAGGTTATTTAGGGAATTCCTCTCTCTCATAACTATCACTTCATGTCCCTGTATTGCTTTGAGGGAAAGCATCTTATTTTTAAAGTCAACTATAACCCGGTGTTTAGATAACCAATCCATACCTAAAATAATGTCAAATTTGTGAAAATGAAGTTTAACAAAGTTATAGGGAATAGTTATTTCTAGATTAGTAGTGGACAATGTCTATGTACATTATTCACGATCACACTTTGTCCAATTAGATTGCTTACTTGAATATCTATGCCTACAGACTCTAGTTCTAGACCCCTATCTTATGCTTGGGTGGTGCAAATATAAGAGTGAGTGGATCTAGGATTTATTAAAGCAAAAACTAGTGCATCAAATAAATAAAAAGTACCAACAATGACATTTGAAGCCTCTACCTCCTCATGAGTTCTGATGGCATATTATGTGGCTAGACCCTATGCCTCAGATCTAGCCCTCTAATAACTGTTAGGTTGGTCACCTCTAGCCTTTCTTTGCCCCTTGTTTTAGGGTGCTGCTGTTGCCTGAGTTTGGGTATCTTTAATCTTCCTTAGAGGATAATCCCCCTTAACATGATCTCTAACCCCACAGATAAAACATTCTCTTACCCTTACTTGTCTACACTAGCCCTAATACCTTTTACTACAAGGCTGATAGGTTAAGGGTGCATTTCAACCTAATGGTGCTAATGTTGGTAGATTAGAGGCTTGCTAGGAAGGTCTAGCTCTAGATATAGAAGCTTAACCTAATCACTGTAGGTGTGTCTGCCTCTGTGTCTGATGCCCCGATTGGGACTGACTCTCTATCTGTCACTTACTAAACCTAGGTGCTAAACTAACCTGACTTGGTGAAAATGGTCTCTTCCTCTAAAACAAGTCCTTCTTTTCTTGCATCATCACTTTCATGTCATAGGCCATTGCTACTTAAGACTATAAAGTCTACAACTTTTGGGTTTGCTATTTACATATGCAACTCCACATTAAGGCCCTTTAAAAACCTCTTACACCTTTCCTCTTTAGTAGGTACAAATTCATTGGCATATGACTTAATCTTACAAAATCTTTCTTATATTCTGATATAGATCTTCTTGTTTAAAATCAAGGAACTCTTGTCTTTTTTTAATCTTTTTCAGTCATAGGGATATATCTCTTCTTAAGCTTTTTCAAAAAGAATTCCCATGTTACATCTACTACTGCTTTCCTTTTCTTGGTTGTATCCCACCAATGGCAAGCTTCCACTTATAGAAGAGAGGTGGAACATTTCAAATTTCCCTCCTCCATACATTTTAACTATTCCAGAATTCTAGGTGTTCTTTCAAGCCAATACTTTGCTCTAGCTACATCATCTTCCTTGGTTCTTAGAAAATCTACTACTCCCATCTTCTTAACCCTCTACAAATGTGTCTTCTATGGTACAATTGGAGATAGAAGAGGTATAAGAACTTGTAGAGGAAGTATAGGAGCTGGTGCTGATATGTGTCTTAGCAAATTACAATTGGCTATAGAAGTGCTAGAGATGCCTGAGCTTGTTGTTATGGCTGAGGCTATTACTATTGTATAGCATCACTAAGCTTTGGTGTAGCTACACTAGTTAATACTCCTTACACAGTGGTAGGAGCATGGCTTGCTACCTCTTATCCCCATTCTTCTGGAGCTCTGATACTTATCTTGGATTACTACACAAGATTAATGACCTATCAGCCTCATTGCAATGTAGCTTTATCACGAAATCAGGTCTTAAACACTAGCACTCATGTAAAATACCTAGAAACACTTAAACCTAGGCTCTGATACCACTAATTATAATACCTCCACCTTAATTTTGAAGAAATCTGATAAGAGGTGCAACTTCCCACTAGGTCACCCATTCGAAAATTTCTCCAGCCCATATTTTTTAACAATTATTTGCTTATTTATTTATTGGATAGATCTTGGATAAATCTTTAGTCTAACTATTAAACAACATTATTTAGGTTATATCAAACATAAAAATCCATATTAAAGGCATTAATAGATTCTCTAGAAATTTGGGCTGCACAACGACTACCCGAGTGACATTTTCAAAATTTAAACCTGTGAAAACACACTTCTAATATTAGTTCATTACACTTCTCACCCTCTGGACCCTTTTGGTCCCTAATATCTTCATCACAAATATCACAATCATCCTACGAGGCCTTAAGCTCACAAACATCAAAACTCAAAAAATAAAACCATTCAAATAAAAGTCCTTTATACAATCCACAGTATTAAGCTTAAAATTTATAAACACTCACACCATCTAAGCTACTTAAGCCCAAAACTATATAATTTACACGAGTGCTTCTAATAAACTCAAAAATGCCAAAAAAAAACTATAATCTTTTTTGATGCCACTGCTACACTACAACAGCTACAGAGGCTGGAAAGCTACCTTCTGCTACTTATGCACTAGAACATCGACACACTGAGTATAAAATTCAATGGTGAATTTGATAAAATAAAACCATGTGAATGCAAGCATACATACATATCACATATACCATAAGTCCAAAATGCATCATACAATATTCTTATTATAAAAATAATATTATTTTATTCATCGTTCTCATTATTATATTAATCAATCTAATGCCACTAGTTAATTTATCATAATTCTCATTATTGTCATCTATCAATATTCATTAATTAATTTATTACATAGGCCTAACTAGTTAGACAACACTTACAAACACTAGATAAAAAGGAAAATAAGTATTGTGCAATGCACAACATTTTATACCTCAATCTCTCCACCGACCTAATGCAGTGGCCTAGCTAGTGAACCTCAGTTGCTATACTGACCTAGTTTGATAGTAGGGACTTGGAACTTCCCAGTACCAGACAAATAATAATATCATCATATCACTTTATCATTAATTCATTTATGTAGTGGCCCAAATTGTTGACTTCAGTGGCTACACCCACTTGGTTTGATAATAAGGATATGCCCATACTAGACAAAAATATTAATATCATACTATGTAGTGGCACAGCTAGTGAACCTCAATCACTTCACTAACCTAGTGCAGTGGCCTAATTATTAGAAACTCAGAGGTTGCACTTGCCTATATCATCATACTAGTAAAGGCCTAGAGAACCAGTACCTCTAGTAATTGCGAACCCCTAATTGACTGGTTAACTAATCCAGAGGGTGTCTAACTAATGGTCTAAATGTCTTTTATTTATTTTTATTCTTTTACTAAACATCTATTTAAATTATTTCCAAGTGTCTAATGGAAAGTTATGATTTATTTTCCACAATACAATTTTAGCTTGATAGTTATAGGTCTATTTTAGTATACTAGATAGTTATAGGTCCATTTTTAACATGATAGTTTTAGGTTATTTTCTTAGGCCATCTTAATTTCTTTCCATGTCATTTCATGCCATTAATTTAAGTGCATTTAAATGTCTAATTATTGTTAGATGTATGCCCTAGAGCTTATGTAATAGGTAAGGTTATATTCATGTGTTCAAACCTTGTGAATTAATGAAAAAGGCATTTCTCTTTATATCATAGTAATTTTATATATTACTTATAATTGCTTTCAATGTCTTAAACCATGTTATAAAGTCCCTAGTATAAAATCATAGTGTAGAGGAAATCATGAAGAGTTCATGATGTGAGATTCTTATTGGATGCAAATGTGATATACCTAAATATCTTTGATCATAGTATTAATAAGATAGGACATAGTTAATGTAGATAGATCAATACATGTTATACTTCTTGATTGGATCAAGTAGTAGTTCTCACAAGCTATAAGCATAAAGATACTTAGAGTTAATATATGGATGCTTACTTGGGAAGTATATACATTGGAGACCCACTATGAGATCTTCACATGGATACTTAATTTATATCAGTGAAAGTATCTCATTATATAAGTGGTGCAAGTATCCTTAGACTTGAGATCACTAACTATCTTAAATATAGAGTGCCATACTTTGACTCTAAAGCTTTTACTTCAAACAAGAAGTATACATAGTAAGGTGCTTGGGTATGGCATGATATATTTGAAGATGGGGTGGTAATCAACAAAATATTCACCACCTCTAATTATTGTAGAGAGTTTATCTCACAGTTCTTATGAATAATCTTTATTTAGGAATCTTTGAACAAAGTAAGGTACCATGTGTGAATGGAATTCACAAAGGCCATTTTTGGAATAAAGGTGAAATTATTAGAACAATATGTCTAAGACTTAATTAGACATACTTAGTTAAGCATTGAGTTGACACAAGTCAATACTCTAAATTGGATGGGATAAAGGATGGTGAAAAGAGTTTATTGCATCGTAACTTTATACGGAAGGGTTAAGTCAAACCACTTGACTTTTCTAGCACTTAGGTAGTCATGATGCATGGCTAGATACCTCTCTTAACTTGTATATAAGTGACATATCAATTAGTGAATTGATATTGATTCAATAAAATTGAATCTATAGAGTCCCAGTTTGACTTGGGCTCTAATTCACTATGTACTGCCAAACTATTCTAGAAGCCCATGGGGTCACACGTATAAAAGGAGTTTGAGGAATATTCAATGGGATTAAATGTTCTAATGATATGAGATGTCATTGGAAGATGAATTAAGAAAAAGAAATGAGCAAAGGGGCTTAGGTCCCACTTGCAAATGAAAAGTCTAGAAAATCAATGTTTTTAGATTTTTTGTTGAGTCCAAATTTTAATTGTTCTTGCATCTGATTTTTTATGGCCTTTTAAAATCTTTAAAAGGCCTTAAATCAAATTAATTATTAATCTAAATAAGGCCTAGGAGTGCCACATAAGATTAATGAAAGTGGGAGCAAAGCAGATTGCACATAAGCCTATTAAAAGGCTTATATGCATAAGAAAGAAAAGGGCTAAATTGATAGGTCCATTCAAGTCTAACTTAGGGCAGATTTTATGTGTCAAAATCTGACCTAAATAGGGTTTATTTATGATATAAATAAGATTTATTGTAGTAACCACCATGGGTGTATTTTATATAG
>CANXYI010229607.1:0-10107 GCA_948208565.1 Hura crepitans | reverse complement strand
GCTTCTCTTAAGCTAATCAAATAAGAATGACCTTAGATTCCTCTAACTTCCTTCTCATCTTTTGAGACTCGAGGAGTGAGGCTTAATTCAAGTCTTCAGCTATTTCGGTTTGATAGGCCTAAGGAAAACATAAAGGACACGAACACAAATTCCCAAATATATCACCTTTAAGACCCTTCTGGTCTTCCTAGTATCATCAACTCATCACACAAATAGTTAATCAATGTCATATAGCCTCAAGCCTAATATCAGCATGCAATAATCATCACATAACATGGGAATTAATAGCTCAAAAAATTAATGACTTGTTTATGTACAATCCATTTCTTTTACTTATAAGTGCAGACTACAACATCTTCTAAGCATGCCAGACACATAACCTACATAATTCACATAAGTGTCGACTATGTAGATATTTTTCAAAAATTAACCTTTATAACCTCTAACTACTACACAATATGTATATTAAGGTTGAACCACTAAACCTGATTACCTGCGCACCAAAACACTAGTATGTTGAGTATAAACTCAATGATGAATTTAAAACATTTAAGATATGCCACATACAAGCATTCACATGCAAGGAGTGATGTGATAATAAGGGAAAGAATGCCATTATATCAATTAAATAAATTATGTGGTTCTAGTAATCCATGTCATAGGTTACACATTTACCGTATTGCCATTATAAGTGTTTCTTTTATTAACTATTACCCTATTTAACATAACCCATTTATTTACTTTTATTTGCTTGCATTTAAATTAAATTCAATAGGCTCGACTAGATAAACTAGTCTTGAGACACTAAAGTAAGAGGGAAATAAGTGGTGGTAGTGGGCGCACATTTTAGGACCACAATCTCAGCCCGACTTAATGTAGTGGCTTAATCAATAAACCTTAGTCACTGCACCAACCTATTCTAATAGTAGGGTCCTATAGCTTCTTAGTACTAGACAAATAAAATTATCTTCATGTCATCATAACATCACATTAGTGTACAATGTCAATATATATGCCATTGTGTAGTGGCCCAGCTGGTGGATCTTAGTGGCTACACCTACCTAGTCTAACAACAGATAATAAAATAATCCATATCAATGTGTAATGGCCATTCTGGTAGACCTCAATGGCTGCAGCCACCTAGTCTAACAACACAAATCTAGTAGCTGTAAATCTCTAGTTGATCGATTAACCCATCTAGCGAGTGTCTAACTAATGGGCCATCTAACTTTATTTCATGTTTATTTATTCATGGATCATAATTTTATAATATTTGGAAGTGAATAATAGATAGTTATGAATTTATTTTGACTGTTGAAAATTGACCCAAATAGTTACGTGGCATTTTTTCTCCTACCGAACAAATTATAGGCCAATTTTCTAAAGTATTTTAGAGCACTGTTTTAGGCATAATTAAAGCCACACAAAATCTAATTTTGTCCATTATTTTGGTTCACTTTTATCCATGCTAAGCAATTATTTTAAGCATAATCCCATAATTCCTTTTAAATGGGACAATTATAGGTCATTTTATATTTTTATGGCAACCATTTTAAGTCCATTTTAAGTCCTTTTTCATATCATTTTCAAGTGCCACTTGTACTCCTTTTTATACATTCCCATAGGTCTAAAGCCAATCTAAATTTTATTACTTAAATAGCCATAAAAAGAGGTTTTCACTTCTATTCTCATATCATCACAAATTTACTCAAAGTTTAGTGTTATTTTTCATGCCAAGGTTAGTCCATTTTATGGCTAATTTCACCTAATTATACTAAGCCAATTCCAACACTCATTCCAATCATTTAATGCATTATTAATCATGTGCTTCCACCTAGATCATGCCTTGAGAACAAGACACAAACCATGCAAGGAATGTTTTGCCAATCATATACATATATACTTACTATATCGCACTTCATTTTTTCATCCTTTTTACCTTGCACACCTCTCGGCCCATACCTTTAAGCATCAATATATATCCCTTTAATCACATACAAGCACACACACACACATCTTTTAACATCACACAAGCATGCTCACACGCACACATAATAGCCTATCACTACCACATGTGTATACATGCCTACCCTACTTAACTTGTAAGGCAAGGTACCTCTCAGCTATAAGTATTTACACATATTATACATGCATTTCTTCTTTAGCCATCCCACATACATATCCTACATACTTGTCTTAATTTTTACACACATAAATCAAGCTTTATACCTTATTGTCCCTACAATAATTCACTCTTAGGAGTTTCGGTTCCTATAGTTTCTTCTCACACATACATTCTTCCATAAAAAACAACCTTTTAGCCATGCATTTTTCCTTATTTCCATAAGGTCCATGATGATATAAAATCCACTAATATGCAAGGTAGCCCCACACACACACACACCTTATAGCCACTCTAAGGCCTCATACCATGAGTGGTTCCTTACCATTTCACATAAATTGGTCATCAATTCAGCAAGCAAAAAAGTGGGCAAAATAAGAACAATTCAAGACAACCCCTTTTTCACATTTCCTAAGCCTAAGTTCCTATCAAGACATATTTAATACTCAAGTGGCATACCTTAAATAAATTAAATACACTTACCTCATAAAGTGCAGTAGCTCTCTCTCTAAATTTGCCCCTAAGATAACCTATTCTAACTCCTTATCTTAGATGAATGGGTATTGAAACATTAAGGTGATTAATGAGATAACTTTAATGAATGAATGCACTTTATCCTATGAATGAGCATGAAATCCTAAAGGTGGTAGATGAATATGGTGAATGAGATAACTCTAGTGAATGAAGGTGGTGATAGAGTGATTTAATATTAATATGTCATAAATGGGTGGATATGTATCTATTAACTATGTGGATAAGTGCAAGTGAATGAATTTGGTGATGACTGAGTGATATACAAATTGGTTCCTAATCTTTTTTTAGATGAAGAAATACAACAAGGTATAATTTTGACTGAGTGGTGAATAGTGCATTTCTAATGAATGTAGTGATGCGTGTGAAATGCATAAGGAATTTGAGTGAATGGTAAAAATATGTAAAATGAATCGTCTCTTACAATGTATAAATGGTAAAGGTTGACATATGTTAAATGATGGTTTTGCTATGATGAATGAATGGTGAAAGTTAATGTATGTTAAATAATGGATGCATCTTCTCCTACACTGAATGGATGTATGAAGCAAATGTAGGAACATGCAAAATGGGTACTTTTTCCTAAAATAGATGTGTAAATGAGTGTGAGTGAGAAAACCTATTCTTTGTGAAAATGTTTCAAAATGCATGAGTCAATACACATTTAGTTATTGGGATTATTGTCCTCTCAGACATATCATAGGAAAAGGTTGGGTTTGAGAAAATAGTGAAGTTAAATAAGGAGAAAAACTGACCTATTCCAACACCTTACCTCAACCCACCTTAGAGGCAACTTTGCTTCGAATGAGTTTTCTTCAATACATGGAAGGAGTTATGGCCACCAAAGCTTTATGGCTTACTTCCTATACATTTAGTAGGATTTTTAGTGAGGATTTTATATAGAAAGGTGGAGCATTTGGTCCCTAAAAATAGAGATAATTTTTTTAGAAAATTGCTATAGGTAGTTAGAAGAAAAGAGAAGAAAAGAAAATAGAGGGGTGATACTGGCAAGGTGGCTACTCAGTGGAGATGGTCACATGTCAAAGGCAATTAAGGGTGGTGCTGGGGTGCCCTGAGTCATAGTACACGACAACAGAGTGCCCCAAACCTCAATTTTTTTAGGAAATTGAGTTAAAACTTCGGGGAATTTTTAAAAATCACTTAGATGTCAAAAAAACCATTATGTTTGTTCCTAAAATCCTCAATGAGGCCTAATTAGAGGCTCACAAAAATTTGCAGTGAAATTTTCTTAGGGAAGTGAGTGAACTAAATTCTCAGGAATCTCATTTTTTCTTTAGAATTTTAGGGAATTTTAAAATTTCATCAGGACCTTCAAAAATCATTGCATTTGTTTTAAAAATCCTCAAGTGCTCTCATTTAGAGACACACAAAATGTCACAACCAAATTCTTTCGGGAGGTAGGCTAAAAAAATTGTCACACCCCCTGCTAGATTCCCGAAGAAACCTAATAGGTTGTGTACTTCCCACCAAGTCACTCATCCTAAAATTTCTCCTAAAGTCACTGATTTAACTTCTACTAATTTCACACAAGATACTTCTAACTGACTCCAAAATAACCTTAGTTAGTCCTTATGATCCCTTTAGGCTATAATCAATCTGGTTTAGATATTACTGAGGAAAATTGGCATCACTCAAGTATTACTTAATAATTGAACACTTTTATACACAAATCACAACACCTGGACCCATCTCATCCATCATTCTCAACCTATCATTGTCATCCAACACACATCAGACTTAGGCCTCAGGCCGTAGATAAAATATGCACATGTAGAGCCTTAGGCTCACATTAACATTACATATCACATATGATCATTCATTTACCAAAAAATATGTATAATTACTTAATATACATTAGCAAGTCATATTCACTTAATTACATTACATTTCCAAAGCTTAAATACATTTCGTAACCCCTTCCCACTTAAGTAAATGGATATAATAGCTATACAAACATTTCTTCCAATGTTTTCACTTGTATCCTCTAGACCACTTCTGTCTTGCTTTATGAGGCATGTCCTACTATTGTGTACCTACACACCAACATAGGAATGCTGAGTACACAAGATACTTAGTAGTGAACTTACAATAATTTAATCATGGCATTTAGCATATTAACTTACCTAAGTAGTTTAAGAATGATTTTACTTTGTTATATAACTTAATTTTTCACTAGGCCGCTAAATTACTAAAACACCCCTAAGGTATTTTTAATGTCTGAAAATAGTATTTTTTTGCCTTAAATAGATCATTTAAAACAAGTATTATTATTTTTAACAAGCATACTTTACAAAATTACTTTATTCACTTATATGTGGAAAATTAACTAAAATACCCTTTTGATTGTATTTTTTACTACTTTATGAGAAAAAGACATTCAAATAAGTTAAAACTTCATCTCTAATAATTATTCTGCTTATTACTTAATTTACTTTACTGCGATTGATTTTGCACCTCTATGCTAAAAGTCCAAAATACCCTTTTATCCTGCTATTTATTAGAACTCAAAAAATACCATTCAATCATGCTTAATTCTTATAATTATACTGAGTCTAATTATTTACTTAATTTAATTCACTGGCCTGACTAGGAAGACAACACTATAAGACATTGGATTTAGAGGGAAAATAAACTAGTGTAGTAGTCTTTATTCTGCACCTATGCCACTGCACTGGCATGTGTACCCTAATGGAGATTAGTCATAGCCTCCTCAGGCACAATAAAAGTAACTATGTGACATAAAAGAGATCAGGCCATGGGCCTCCCTAACCATAATTGATCATCAATAATTAGGTGAAATAATGGAGATCAGTCTGTAGACCTCTCTAGCCACTAATAAATGCCATTAAGAACTGGGTGACATAATAGAGATCAGTCTGTAGACCTCCTCAACCACTAAATAATTGACTGTCTGAATATCAAATGACTAGCAGCTATAAAACCTAAGTTAACCAGTCAACCCATCCAGTGGGTGTCTAACTAATGGGCTATGTAGAGGTCATTTCGACCACTTTTAAAGTCACTTTCTAGGACTATTTTAAGTCCAAATATGACTCAATTTCTAAGGTTCTTTCTATTACCTTTCTGGGCACAAGGGTAACTCTAACTGGGCCAAGTCCATTGAAAAAGTCTAAGCATAAATACCATATCTAACTGGGCCAAATCCATGGTCAAAACATAGTTCAAGTCTAGGCTCTTAAAGGCATAAATAAGGTTCAACTTATTAGCTCATTTGATGCCATTTTTAAGTCATTATTTCAAGCTTTAATTACATATTTTAGCTTAAATCTTTCTTAGCCCTTTCAAGACATATTTCTAAGGTGTATATTATAATATCATTATGTTATAGACTTAATTAATTCTTTAGGAATTTCATGCCAATTATTGAGCCTTAGTAGCATACTTAATCATCACTTTAACAACTTAAAGTTTCATGCTAACATGCCATGAATAACTTTTGGGTACTTAGGGAAAATAGACTTAATTCCCATTCTTCTCCATATAATCACAACATTTAAGCATATTTCTATGCCATGGACTCAATTATGGTTATAAACATTTCAATCTAAGCCAATTTAGCTAAGACATAAAGCAATATTTCTTTAAACACAATTATTAAAGCTCACGGGTACAAGTAACATTACACATTCCATAATGATTTCCTTACCCAAATTTACTTAGTTCACATCCTAGCATGCCAAGCACATTCTAAACTCATCTTAATTAGCAATTTACTCACTTAAAAAAGGCACAGGTAACAAATTCCAGTAAGCTTTGTGAGGCCAAAAAAGCAAACACTAAGAACAACATGCTTAATTCCACCAAATACTCAAGGGAACCAACATCACTGAGGTAGAATTCAACTTTCAATACATTATTCAAGCCCTCTTAAGTTAATGTTCGCTAGCCTAGGCACCCAAGAACATAAAGAAAAGGCTAAAATTCCACTTACATGTCACATTAAAGGTGTCATTCCCATCTAAGGCTATGTTGCCAGCCTATTTCTAGCAACCATGGTGACCTTCTTCCTCTTCTGCGAGCTATCTAATGCCATCCTTATACCACTACCACCTCACACACATCACCATCCTGATGTTAGCTATGGTTTAGCACCAAAAATTAGTAAAAAAATCGTAAGAAATGAGGGAGAACCAGCCATGAATTCACCTTTGGGTCATAGTTCTAGACTATTCTAACCTAGTCTTTTTGTTTGATTTTTATCTCCCAAACCATAGCTTATTTTGGCCTAATTCTTATTCTTTATAGTTCCTAACATTCTAAAGAATTTTTAGAGACTAGAATCATCCCATTTGGTTGCTGTAGGAGAAAGATATGGCCTCAGAGAGGAAGGACTAGCGTCGACAATTCTGGGTAGAAATGAGGAAGAAATCTATTTTTGTGTGAGTGGAAAAATCCACTTATCTTATGCCTCTTGCCACTTGGCAACTTGCATGTCCAATTGGCATGAAGTGGGGCCCACCTTGACATGTCAAAAGTGGTCCTAAAAATTCTCAAACCATCTCGATTTTTTGACAAACTTAAAAAATTCATAGAAAGTTACTCAAACCTTTAAAAATTACACTGTTTATTTTAAAATTCCTATTTTAATCCCCTCTACCTATTTGTAAATTTTTATGGCCTAGTTCTACTGATAGGGCAATTTTTAGATTGCCTCAATTTGTATGCTAACCTCAAAAATTATAAGAATTTGTAAACAACCTCCGATTTCAAAATTTGTTTCACCATTGGACTTAGTGTAATTTTTAAGCCTTAGGGTCCATTATTTTTAGGTTCATCCGGGCACATCCCTGGTTAATCTTGACCCGAAAAATTTTATTACAATGATGGGTAGCTTTTAGCCTGAAATGAATTATTGGTTTTGCTAAAATTTTAAAATTTGCCTTTTTCATTATTTTAAAGCCCTTTGAAGTTTTATGACCCGTGTCACTACCTTGGTCCATATGCAAGTGACCCGGCACGTCGAGTGCACCTCTTGGACCCTATGGCATGATTCATAAAGCCTCGAGACACGGGTATTACATTTCTTCCCCTCTTAATAAAATTTCATCCTTGAAATTACCTGAAGCAAGTAGAATATAGTACTGAGCTCTCATTTACTTGTTTAGCTTTTAGGTAACTTCCTCTATAGTTTTATGCTTCCATAGCGCTATAATAGTGGTATGGACTCATCTCTGCAACTATCTCATTTCATGAGCCATACTTTAGATTATTTCTTAGTCATAACTTATATCCTGCTATGCTTTGATAGCTGCCATATGAGTCATATATAATTACTCCAATCTGTACCCCTTGAGCCTTAAACATAAGAATACTGTGTTTTATTGTAACTCAGGTGGTAATACAAGCCTATATGCTAGAGGTCCTAACCCTATCAATACTCTTGTAAGGTCTGATAACCTAGGACTCAAGTACCATTTTCCCAGACCTCTGCAACTGTTTCCTTAGAAAACTCCAGAATACTTTGTCTCTAACTGAATATTCAATAGTTTTTGCTTCAGGTCAGCACAAATTTCTAGTCTAACCATACTGCTTTTAGCCTTTTTCTAATGCATTTCACTTTCCTTCAACCTCTTTAATCAAATTTACTCTGAAACTTTCTGTCTCAAATCTCACTCTAACATGAATAGTCCTGCATTGTCTATCCAACAATACCTCATAGGGGTCCCTTTACCAACTAAACTTGTTACTCCTATCATAGGCAATCTTTGCCAAGAATATAGGCACATGCACATATCAGTTAATCATAAGCTTATTAATACTATCTCACAACATATTATCAATTATCTATGTCACCCTCTCTAACTATCAATCAGACTAAAGATGATTAACTAGGTGATGAGCTAGTCTAGTGCCTAAAGTTGTTTATAGCTTCTTCTAAAACTTAGAAGAAAAACAAAATCTATATCCAATCGACAGTCACTAGCACAACATGAAGTCTGATGATCTCATCACCATACAGACTAGCCAGCCTATTTACAACTAATCCATTCTAATCAGGTAACTTAGATTGTCTGGCTCGTTTGTCAATAACTATATAGGTAACCTTTCATATACCTTTGGTTAGCAATAACCCATCTATAGAGATTACGTATTTTTATTAGGGACGAGAGTGGTTAGTGGAGCCACAAACTGGCTTATACACTAGGGCCTCTAATCTTCGATACCAAAAAGGTTCGAAATTCAGATCTTATTTATGCCCTAATAATATGTCTTTTGTATATTGTAACATTTATCAATCCCTTTTCAATCAAGCATGCATTTATACTTAAAGTATTTATGTCACCTTTTCATGTAAAGAAAGTAAAGTGCAATATTTAACAAACATATTTGTACATCTGGAAATTGGGTTATTGATTAATTGTTATTTGACCTAACAATTACACGTAATTCCATAGGAATTGATGGTAATTGCTCAACTCCTATCTCTAGGTGATTGGCCTTTATTAAAATACATTTTTCATGTGACTTTTGATTAGGAAAATACAAATCCATTTTGTTAAGGAAAACACCATTTAATTATGTATAAAATCATTTGATGTGAAAGTTAGGTTTTAGCATGTAAAACAAGTTATTTACTAGTTATTACAACCCCAAAATAAGCAAAGAAGTGTAAATAGTACAAAACAAAAAGAAATAGTCCAAAGTATTGGAATGGTCCCATCCATGCATCGATAAGTTTGTGCACACTCTATGAGGCTCTGACATTAGTTCATGCAGACTACTGCATGAATGATATTATATCCATCTGAACCTCTACTCTAGTGAGAAGGGTAACTTGCATACAACTCAAAGAAAGAGGTTAATGGTACCAGATAAACAATACACATAAATAAATTATATATGTTTATACGGACTAAGTTACTTGTGAAAGTAAGTCCATGCAAACTACACAACAATGTACATAGGAATAAACAAGTATGTCTATACAGACTACAATCCTTATGAGAGGGAGTCTGTGCGAACTAAATAACAATTTTAGTATGTCAAAAATATACATATTAGAGAATAGAATCATTATACATGGTAATATTATTTTTGGGCATGTCAGTATGGTAAACATAATGTTTTAAAACACAACACATACGATGGATATAACACTATTATTGACCCTAATTTCGTGCTGACTACAAATCATGTATATTATGGTAGAGTTAGTCCATGCAGACTTAGACATGTTCACATATAAGTCCGTACGATTAGGACGAAAATTATAGAATATTTATAACATAGGAACAAACAATTTTACAATATGAAACAATTAAAATGATAACCTACTCTTATAATCAAAATGGGGATTACATAGAATCACCTCGCTTGTGATTAATCCTTGGAGATCATATGTCCATGAAATAATAAGAATGTACATAGTGATAGGCCTTAAAATCTTACCTTGAAGTGAGCACTAAGCAATA
>CANXYI010229583.1:0-10109 GCA_948208565.1 Hura crepitans | reverse complement strand
GTGACATATTTATATATATATATATTTAAAATTTTTAGCAATAAAAAATTATCATTAATAATTTTTCCGATGAATATCTAACTTTTTAGTAACAATATTTTTAACTTTTAGTAACAGTTTGATCTAATAATATTTTTTATTTGTGTCTGTTTGTGAGTGTTAACATATATATATATATATATATCTATATATATATATTGGAAAAATAAAATTTAATATAAAAATTTTTTGTACAATATTGTATTTTTATTTGAATACTGATTAATATGATATTTAGTTTTAATTTTTATTTAAAAACACTTTAGTAAAAATTACTTTTATAATTATATATTTTTAACATATATTATTTATTTAAATTTTTTAATGGTTAATAAAAAATTATTACTTAATCAAATCGAAAAAATTTAAATCAATGAATCGAATAATCAATATTAATGGATTAATTAATAATTTTTAAAAATTAATATTAATTTGACGGATTAAAACTAAATCAATTACTTCTCATCTAACCAATCAAAACAAAAATTAATTGTGATTAATAGTTTTAGTATGTTGGCATAAATAAATATTTTGAATATTATGAAAAAAATTAAAAAAATTTATTTGATATATTATATTTTATGATATTTATAGTTGGATATGAGTTTTTTAAAGTTTGATCATTAATGATTAAAAGTCAAATTTAAAAAAATATAAATTTAATAGAGAATATAGGAGCGTATTACATATTAAATTACGTTCTAAAAAATTAATATATATATGTAATTTTATAAAAAAATAAAAATAACTTAATACATTTGTAGTATCTTGTATTTGCTCATTTTATTTATTTAGTCTCCTATATTAATTTTTTTAATTAGAGTATATTTGCCATTTTTCTTTGTTAGCTATCTATAAAGTTAAATTTCATTGCACTTAGTCCCTTGGTTAATATGAAGTTTAGGTAAAGTCGATATTAACTATAGTTATATGAAATATTTAGAGCCTATTTACTTGAGCATAAATGGTGGCATTAACGATTAATGGATTATAAGCATTTTTAAAATGTTTGGTAACATAATCGTTAAAATTATAATATAATTTATAAATAATTATTAAAAATATTTATATTGTATTATAAGCATTAAAATTTTTATTTACCACAATACTACATATTATAACTAACATAAAATTTAATAAATTTAACATAAAATTTTTTTTAACTAACAGTTAATTTTAAAACTAATATGTATTAAAAAATAAAAATTGTGCAAAAATTTAATATATCAAATAATAATTATTTTTTTTATTATAGATTAGACAATATACAATACAAAAAAATTTATTTTGAATATATGTAATCGAAATTTTAAACTTTTTATAAAAAAATTGATTTTTAATATATTTTTCAATTGTCAACTCTTAAAATTTTTTACATTAATTCTTATTTTTGATTTATTAAATACCCATTTTTAACGATTAGCGATCATTTATTACAGAATTTAGAAAACACCCTATTTCTATTTTTTATCTCTTCCAACTGGTAAAAGCGAAATTCCATTAAAAGTTCAATCAAACCTGCCCTTAATTTCGAGGTTAGCATTAAAAAAGGGTAATATAGGAAATAGAGAAGAAAAAAAAGGCATGATCAAAACCCAATATAAGAAAAAAAAAAGATTAAAAGTAAAAATTTTGTACAAGGAGCTAAAAATTTTTAAATTAATAAAAATTACTTTTATTAAATATTTAATATTTTTATTTGTATTATTATTTTAATTGTTTATTCAATTAAAGTAAATTTAGAATTAAAAAAATTTACAAATTTAAAATTGAAACAGAATAGAAATCGAAACCGGCGCTTCCAAACCGATGCAGCGTTAAAACCGCGGGCGTGCACGTTGTATTCCCGGCAATTCTTGGATACACGACGTCGTTTTGGTTTATAATTTTCCTTTTCCGAGTCAAGTGGGTAGCACAACTGTCATGAGAGCTTGACCTGCAATTTTTATTATTATTTTTTTTTGCAAAGGAGAGTTGGAGCGAGCTTTTTGAGCTCCCCCCCACGAGCACCGTAGACAATGCAGTATCTTCAAACTTTATTTTGCGCCATTATAGAAATTAAGGAAATAGCTGAATATTTTTTACTAAAAATATTTATAATCAATTAAATTATTTTTCATCAAATTTTGATGATTAACATTACAAAATATAATAAAAGAAATTTAGATTAAAATTAAAAAATAAATAGATTAAAAAACTAATACTATTGTACATAAAAATTTATTTTGTGTTGTGAAATATTTCTATTGTAAATATTATAAAGTATTTCTATATAAATTACTTTTTCTATAATAATTTTTTATTTAATTTTATTTTTTATAAAATATTTGTACTCGTATATATACATATTATGGATGATTTATAATAATAATAGGAGAACGCATATTTATCATTTTATTATATATATTTTTATTTTATTTTATTTATTTATAACACATTATCAGTATGATTAAGTTTTTATCAAATAGTTAGAAGTTGGTGATTAATGACCACTTGGTTTCAAAGAATAGAAAAAAAAATTATACAAGAATTAAGCAGTAAACAAATTGAACTTTTGAAATTTATTAATAAATTATATAAAATAGTTCAAAATTGATCTATCATAATAATTCTTATAAATTTAATTGAAGTAATTACTTTTATATTTAAGTATAAATATTTTCAATTGTTTATATGTTGACATATTATATTTTTGAGGAAGCCATGCAATGCCGTACATTAAGGATTTTGTGCTATTTTTTTTTTAAAAAAAGGGCTTTACGTGAGCCAAGTTTTTACCCTTTTTCTCATTTTCGGCGAAGTGAATTTATCATGTTACTCTTTTTGAATATATATTCTTCTATTATTTTGTCATGAGCAATGTATTAATGAAACACATTTTAAATTTTATAGCATCAATATATTCTATATGAACCCTTTTAGTAGGTAATATTTATAATTTATATTATTTAAAAGCTCTTGAAGAATTAGAAGGTTATTATCTGAATGCAATTTATTATGAATATATATAAAGAAATTTATTGATTTTTTTGAAGATATTCATTATCGTAAGTATCACCTTGAGACTAAAATGGGATGTCTTTGAATATTTTACATGACAACTTGTATTGGATAAGTAATATAATCTTGAAATTTATTTATATATATTTTAATATAAATATTAAGTCTGATGATGGAAGTGAGTTCATTAATGCTCAATGCAGTTAGTTGTTTTTGGAAAAGAGGAATAATTCATCAAAAATCATGTCCTTATAGTACTCAACAGAATGGTGTGGTTGAAAGGAAACATAGGCAACTTATACAAATAGCTAGAACTTTGATATTTCAAGCTAGACTACCACAAAAATTCTAGGGTAAATTAATATTAAGTGCAACATATCTTATAAATAGGATACCGAATTCTGTTTTATAGTGGAGATCACAATATGAAATCCTATATAAGTCAAAAGCAGACTATAGTCACCTTAAAACTTTTGAGTACTTGTGTTTTGCCATAGACACAACACCAAAGAAAGATAAACTTGTTGCTAAAGCACATGAGTGCACATTTTTGGGTTATAGTATAGGTCAAAAGGCCTATAAACTCTACAATCTCCACACTCAGACCATTTTTTTCATCTAGAGATGTTCAATTCTATGAACATATTTTCCCTTTTCAAAACCTCATAGATAATTCCCTATCACCTCTGATGATGATAGTGATATACCTAATAATCACACAGACATAGTGAATTTTCCATCTCCCAGCAATAAGTCCTCTGATCCTAGTAGTTCTCAAACTAAACCATCTACTCTAGTAACATCAGATCCTAAGAATACACATGTCATACATCCATTCAGCCCAATGTAAAAGTAAGAAAGCCACCTTCCTAGTTACAGGACTATGTCTGTAACACTGTTACAAGTCAAAATCAATTTGATTATTTATTTTCATCTTATCAGTCTTCTAAATCCATTTAATTATCACTATCATACATTGCTTTTATGGCTAATGTATATGTCATTAAGGAACCAACTTCTTTTAAGCAAGCCATTATGCATGAAGAGTGGATTTAAGCTATGAAAAAGGAGCTTGAAGCACTTGAAATTAACAATACTTAGGAGATCACAACCTTGCCTGTAGGAAAACAAGCAATTGAATCAAAATGGGTTTATAAAGTCAAATATAACCTAGATGGTACTATAGAAAGATACAAAGCTAGGTTGGTTGCCAAAGGTTTTAATCAAACTTTTGGTATTGATTATTTTGATAGTTTTTCTCCAGCAACAAAGCTAGTCACTATCCGAAGGTTCTTAGCTGTTGCTTCTGCAAAATCTCAGCTCATTCATCAACTGGACATCAATAATACATTCTTGCATGGAAATCTAGATGAAGAAGTATATCTTATACTGCCAGAAGGGTATACAAAGGCTAAACAAGGAGAAGTATGCAAATTAACGAAGTCTTAATATAGCCTTAAACATGTATCAAGGCAATGGAATCATGAACTCACTGCACAACTATTAAAGTATGGATTTCAGCAATCAACTCATGATCATTGTTTTTTCTTCATGAAAACTTCCACATGCACTATGACCTTGATTGTTTATGTAGATGATATCCTCATTACTACTTCTATTGAAGATGAAATTATAGCAGTAAAAAAATTCCTCCATGAGAAGTTCACAATCAAAGATTTAAAATATGCTAAATATTATATAGGGATTGAGATAGCAAGATCAGAAGATGGACCTTTTTTGACACTAAAGAAGTATATTATGGATATTCTAAAGGACTCAGGAATGACTACTGCTAAACCTACTACAACACCTTTGCCCAAAGGACATAAATTTGCAGATGATGATAGTCCCTGTCTACAAGATGTTGAATAGTTTCGAAGACTTGTTGGAAGGTTGCTCTATCTTCTCCTTACAAGATCTGATATAAGTTTTAGTGTTCAACAACCAAGCCAGTTTGGAAATAAGCCTACAATAGTTCATTGGGATACATCTATGCACGTGCTTTGTTACTTACAAGGCACACAAAACACAATTCTTCTGTTCCCATTAGAAAATGATATAAAGCTTTGAGCATACATCGATGTAGACTAGGCCACTTGTCCCATTTCTCAAAAGTCAGTAATTGGTTACTGCATTTTTCTAGGAAATGCATTAATATCTTGGAAAACCAAAAAGCAAGCCACTGTATCTCGATCATCATGTGAAGCAGAATATCAAAGTTTAGCTTCCACAATTTGTGAACTTCAGTGGGTGACATATTTACTTGCAGACTTTTGTGTTCCAATTCAATTGTCCACTCCTTTCTAGTGTGAAAACTTAGCTGCCATCTAGATTACTGAAAATCCAATCTTCCATGAACAAATAAAACATCTCGAGATAGATTGTCATATCGTTTGAAACAAGCTTAAAGAAGGCTTTATTGATGTATCTCATGTCCATACTCAACAACAATTAGCTGATGCCTTTACAAAGTCCTTGGCTCCTCCACAACTCAATACCATTTTGTCCAAGTTGGGCTTAGTGCAAGCACCCCGAGCACCAACTTGAGGGTGGGCTATTATGCAAAATATGATTGATTTCTATTTCTTGGTAGTTGTAGTTTTCTGTTACCGCTGTAACAGTCACACTAATCAATTATAGCTAGTGTGACAGTTGTATGTAGGCCATTGGTCGTAGGATTAGTTTCGGTTACATAGAAGGCAGTATATATATTTTTTTTTATATAATTGAACACTGTGTAATCTTCTTTCTGCATAATTCTTCAATAATGTTCATTCTCTCAAGCTTTTTTGACAGTTATTTTTCTGCATTCTTCAAGTACTTTCAACAGAGGAAGACAAGGATGAAAAGAAAATTTCTTTGTTTTGCTTGCCATTAGTGTTCGCCCCATCGGGAATCACTTACAATGGCCCTTTGCCCCTAACACGCACAGGCCACCATCGACAATCACATCGTTAACAGTATCCTTCGAGCTCTTTTATCACCACTGATGTCACCTACTCAGCAGCTCTTATATATTCTGGCGCATGTCTCGATTCAACTAAGTAATCTTTTATTTTACAATCTTATATATGTAAAAAATGGAATTCTAATTCAACACTAACTGTATTCCTTCTATTCAATGTCTTCGGGATTGATTGAATTACAAGCATCAATTAGGTTTTGATGAATAGCGGAGGAGTAATAGAATTAGGATTGTGTCCGCTTGCATATGGTAATCTGATATATCCTCTTAGAAAAAAAAAAGGTGGGAGAATGCCGGCATGTCCTCCCCTGCTTGATTAAGCTTATAATTAGAGCTAATGCTTTTGCTTATCAGATTGAAATGCAATTTTCATTTTCTTCGCTCCAAATTGGTACAATAGTTTTGTTATGGTGCTAAATGTCGTCGACAAATACCACATAAATAGAAGTTGACTATTGAAAGTTTGTGAATTTTGGCTAATATTGACAGCAGCTACCATTACAATCATTTTCATTTTTATTTTTGCATTAATCATACAGGAATTAGGACAATAGAATTTCCAGATATTGTTTGCACAAGTATATTTTGGTGGGGAATAGGCCCCGCCTTCCGCCTATATTTCTGATCTATATTTTCAGAAAAAAAAAATAAATTAAAAAATTTCCAATCATTAGAGAGCTTCACCCAGAGAATAGAAAGATTACCTGTTTTTATTAGATGTACGACGGGCTCAAACAGAATACGGTCGCCAAAGAATATTATTGCGAAAACTGAAATTGATGAGGTGGTCACATCGGTTTCAGCCATTTAGTTGACTTTTCCTTTTTTTTTGGGTACAAAACGGTAGGCGGAGTCCGCAGAGCAACAAAACCTAACGCGTATTGGTCACTCCTACTAAATCACGAATTAGCCAATGCTTGATAATGACACAATCAGGTGCGTGCTGCAAAACATGAAATCCCACATCATAGTTTGAGGCGTGACTGTTTTTTATGCTGTCCGTTCGTAATGTACAGTTTTCAAGAACTTACAAAATATTATTTCATAAATTTATTTTTAACTTTTGAATGGGTAAGAATTAAATTTTAATCAGTAAAAAAAATAATAATTAAATTTTAATAGACTATTTCTATTTTTAATTATTATATTGAAATTTAATAGAGAATTTTATTTTTAACTAATATATTAACAAATTTAATAGCATAGACTATTAAATTAAAATAAATAAAAATATGTAAATACCGGCTGTGCCAAACTTGAATTTTATACAGTAGTCTTGAGCTTGTCCATATAAAAATGAGCTTTTTCACAGGTTTGGGCTGGACTTATAGAAAAAAAATGCAGATCATCAAGCGGAATTAAATGTGTAACAAATCCATGAATAGATCAACTTTTCATGTCATTAATTAACAATGGTAAATAAATATATATATATATGCAAATAAAATCTCTTCGAAAAATTGATAAACAACTTTATAATTTATCAATAAAAATGAATCATGGACACATACAGATGGGCACAAACCATCGCAAACAAATTCACCTCAAACAAATACGTTATTCATGTGTAGTTCCCAATAACATTAATCTAATATTTGTTTAGTGCTAAAATGAATAAGGCCCTATACATATATAAGAAACAACAAATCACAAATAATGACATAAATGAACTGTGCTTAATGAATACGAATATACTCTTAACTAGAAATGTGATGAGGCTCAGTTCCATCACGCTTTATCAGGTACACCTTCAACCCATGCTTTATGTACATGGTCAATGCAAGCTTTGGCACCACTACATGATCTTTCACAACCTTCACTCTGTAGCGGTGTATGATAGAGGCAGCAACAAATTTCATTTGATAATAAGCAAAATCTTTCCCTAAGCATAGGCGAGGTCCGCCATTGAACGCGGTGAACTTGTAAGCTGATTCGCTCATATATCTTCCGTCTTTCAGCCACCGCTCTGGCTTGAACTCCTTGCAGTCTTCTCCCCATATTGTCTCCATTCTTCCCATTGCATATATTGCGTATATCACTTTTGTTCCTTTCTTTAGTACTGTACCATCTGGAAATACTTCATCCTCAACTACCTTAAAATACCCAACCGATTCTTTTACGTGTGAGTGTGGTGATTAAATAGTATAAAATAAGTGAAAAAACATGCAAAGTAGTTAAATACTTCCTCGTCTCAGAGAAAAAAAAAAGCATTTTCCTTTTTTTTACTTCATAAGATATTATAGTTAAATTGTTGAGTTCACTAATATTATTTTTCCTATATTAATTAATTAAAAGATTATTTAATCAATTATCAATTAATACTTGTTAAAAAATAAACTGTGACATTTAAAGTATAAGGGAGGGAATATAAAAATAAGGTATTAAAATTTTAAAATGAAAATTCCAACATGCATTTCAACACGAATTCAAACTGTGTCAAGGTCTTTACTTATTCCTAGAACCTCGAATTACTTCCCATAGTATACTATATATAGTTCAATATTTAATTTCCAAATGCCATTTCCCACGAAGATATTGTTAGGTAACCAAGAAAATGGCAAATAATTAAAACTTACAACGACAATTTGTATTGACAATTCCCATGAGATACGCATCTATCCTATAATAATACGGATTGGTTTGGAGAAAAGTGCCATCGACTCTATCGGATAAGATCAAGAGAAAATCGTAACAGTAAACAAAAATATATGCAAGAAAACATCAATTTTGTTATCCACCCATAAATTAAAAGTGAAAAAGAAGTGAATTTAGTCCAGAAATATCCTAGTTTTTCCTGTAAAATTTTTTTTTTAAGGCATATCAAAAGTGGAAAAGAAAGCAGAGTTTCAATTAAAGAATAACGAACCTCTTTGTGATCAACAGGCACTGAAGGGTACAACCTCAAGGCCTCAGATAATGCAGCTTGCAAATATTCCATCTTCTTAATCTCCTCTGGTCTAAACACCAATGAAGAAGTTCTACATTCAATTAATGAATCTTTTCTCTCTTTCAATATTTTATTTATTTCATCAAGAATTTTTTCTTCGACTTGAGGATGCTTTTCAAGGATCCAAAAGAACCAACTTAATGCCACTGAAGAAGTATCTCTACCAGCCAGTATGAAGTTCACACATATATCTCTCAAGAACTTGTCCGAAAATGGCTTCCCGTTCTCATCTTTCAACCTCATAAACACCGTCAAAAGATCTGATCTTTGCTTATCATCGTCGGATAGTTCTTTCTTCCTTGTCTTTATGACTTGTTCCGCGAATTCATCCACTTCTTTTATTGATGCCCTTAGCTTCTTTTCGGTTCCTAAGTTGAGATATCTCATGGCTTTCCATAACGCTGTTGGCGTAATGAAACGCACCACTGTGGCCTCTGTTGCATCTTCAAAAGCTTTAGCGAATGGTATGCTCGGCAAGCCTAAGCCCAAGCAACTTGGATCGACACCAAATGCTATCATACAGACATTGTCAAATGTTAGCCTTAAAAGAATGTCTTGAAGATCAATAAATTTCATGTTGTTCACAGCATTTTCTAGGACTGGTAAGAGCCTAGAATGTACAAGTTCAAGCAATGAATCTGTAGTTAATTGCCTGAACTTTGCCGAATGAAACTCAATGCTTGCAGCCTTTCTTTGCCTCTGCCACATCTCATCATCAGCACTAAATATCCCATCTCCGAGGAGATCTCGGACCGTGTCGCGAAAGTATTGGCCTTTGGGGAAATTAATGAACATTGTCTTGAGAAGATGCTCCAAATTTCTTGGATCAGCGGTCACTACACAATTCAGATTGCTAAACCATGGCCCTCTGAATTTAAATGTCCCATTTTGGTGGTTAAGTACTTCAGAGATCCAATCGTACATGTTCCCTCGAAGAGCCAAAGCCAAGGAGGGTAACATTCCTAGAACTGGCCACACTGGCAGGCCATAACGTTTCTTCTGCCTTAGTGAATGTATAGCAACGAAGACAATAAGAGCAAGAACAAGTTCTACTACTTGAATATCTTGGACGAAGAATAAAAAGTGTCCCCGGGAAATGTCGTTTCCGGCGCGGTCATCGGAGGATGGGGTCGGGAAGGGGGGGGGAGGCGGGAGGGG
>CANXYI010229461.1:0-15899 GCA_948208565.1 Hura crepitans | reverse complement strand
TATATGTCCAGCATGCTTAAAAGCTGATGTTGTTTTGCAATCTATTTAAATTATAAATTTGTATGAACAACTTTGTTGTAAATGAATAGGAACTTGTATAATTTGTTAACATAAATTTTATATTGATATTGAATGTGATGCCTATGTCTTATGAGATATTGATGTATGAAGGATTAATAGGGTAGGTGTCACGACTAGAAGTGAATGTTTTATCAAGATTCTTTAGAGACTCGATAAGGGTGTTACAATGTTGAACTAAAGTGGAGTTGAATTTGAAAAAAAATATTAATGTCGAATTAACTTGAAGGTGAATTTAAAGAAGAGATAATATTATGAAATTGTGTGTAGCTAAATTTGAAAGATAATGACGATAGTAGCAAAGAGTTATTGCTAGCATCCTTTCCTTGATGGATGGGGTGTTAATGTTTAAAGTAAGTAAACCCCATATTTTAAAGGTTGTTCTTCCACAAACAAAGCAAGAAAGAGTTAAAACATTAATTGAATTCTTCAAGGATCAACTCAAAGTTATCTATGAAGCGAGGGATGATAAGGAAAATGATTTTGAAAACCTCTAACATAAAGAAAAAGCTATGAGCTACTCTTCCCTTTTAAAAGGACTGGAGTTAATGATTTGAGCAGGCAAGCCCTATTTCTTTAAGATAATTCTACTAATATTTAGCTTTGTTGACATGCTGTGCCTTTAATAAATCTCATTTTTTTGTTAACTTGCTAGCTAAAAATGGATGAAAGAGGTATTTTTATGTTTGAAATAGTTAATCTTTATATATTAACTAAGATGGATTTAAATGTTGGTTCTACTCTATCGAGCTATGATATTGCAACATTTAATGATAAAATAGCATCTCATATGATTTGATTAGAGATGTTTTGCAAAAAACAATTGATTATTGCTAGGAAGATTTGAAAATGAAGGCTGAATCTATTAGTTTGAAAGCAAACTAACTAGATTGACCACTATTGAGCTATTTTGTTCTTTAGCTACAATAACACATTTTTAACTTTGAAAACATCTTCTAAATGATAGAAAGATGTTCATAATAGTCTAAACATGAGAAATTTAGTTGAAATTTAAGAATAAATTAGTTTAATTCATTTGAAGCTAAGCCAAAATGGAAATCTAATGTAATGATTTGTTAAATTCATTTTATTGGTTGGAAAACTGAATAAAACAAATTAAGTGGCCCATTAGCTATTGACGAAGGTGAACATTAGCCCAAAATTAGTTTGTTTGGTTGAAAAAACATATTTAGAATCATTGACCGAAAATGACATATGTAGTTTTCCAATAAACTAAAATTTTCTTATATTGTCAGGTTAAATTTTCATCCAATTACATGTTCCCTTTAGTTTCTAACATTGCTCTAATGGTTTTTGTGAATTTTTAGAGATGTGACACCAAACTCCTCAGATAAATAAAGGCCATGTGGACTTAGGTTAGCATAGGCCAAAGTTGATTCATGTGAACATAATATAGGTCCCTAAGGACATTCTGTGCAAACTAGAGATAGGTGGATAGGTTAGTTGTTAAATTGGTCCATATAGACAAAATTATAGGTTTATGGAGGTGATCCATGAGGGAAGTGGCTCAGTGTAAAATAGGCTAAATGGTTACCTTGTGTAGACATTTGGAGTGAGGTCCATGCAGCATAATCATGATACAATGAAAACCGTCAACCTTCTCCCCTTCTTCTTCATTTTCCTCCACTTTTTTTTTTTTTTTTTTGCTTTTCTCTATTATCTGAGTGCAAATGGCCTCATCTCAAAGTTTTGACTCATGCTCATCAACTTTTAGTGACATTATGGCTATTGATGAGAGTTTAAAGATTCTATTACTATCTTTGATCGATGTTTATTCTTTTTCTCTGCCTCCTTATTGGGTGAAAGATAACTCTATTCCAGTTTCAAACGATTTCATACCCTCCTTGACAATCAATCACCAATGAAATACAGCTCTGATAAATGGCATTCCTTTTTATGCCTCGACACTGATACTAGCTATCTTTGGAAATCATGCATCTGTTGAAGTGTATCCCTAGGTTTAATTATTCTCCTATTATGCTTTAATATGATTTTGGGTTATTTTTCCTTTATCTTCATGTTGTTGTCTCATTGTCTGGTTTCATAGGTTCATGCTGACCTATGTCATAGTTTAAACCTCTAGAACTATTGGGATAGACTTCTGAGCCTTTCTAAATATGATAGGGTATACAGTCTATGTGGACTTATTTAGCTCTGCTTATTGTCTATGCGGACTACTTTCTTGGGTTTTTTTACGTATGATAGTCTATGTAGACTAGGTTGACATTGATCTATGCAGACTATTTTTTCAAATTCTACTCACTGTAGGTCTATGCAAACATTGTTTGAGGATTACCTATGGTTGGTCCATATAGATACCTTGTGCTTGCAATTTAAGCCCATGCGAGCATGTGTTGAGCTTTTGTGTTGATGTTCATTATTTTATTAAATACTTACCTATGTTACCTTTCCTTACAGACGCGCCTTCTATGTGGAGGCACTTTGTTTGATCATTAATAGTGCTATTCAGTGATACCTGTTCAAGTGAAGGATTAGATTAGAGTGATTGGAATTTAGACATTCATTGACCAATTGTGACACCTCTTACTCGATCTAATCACTAGACTCGAATAAAGAATGACACATAACCATCATCTATGTTATTAATTATTTGTTTTACTAAAATCTTTTTCCTTTATAACCAGTTACATATCCTCTTTTCATACAACTTATAAAAGCTAGTCTTATCAAAAACTTTATCTATTGTATGCTAATAGGGTCCCCGTGTCATAAATCCGGTAGCATAATGCTATACCGGGATACTATCCCAAATAATAACCTACATAAAAGACACTTTTAAGATACTATGACATATTCTATCATCTTGAATGATTTGACCATCTAAAACTCATCATCATCCCAATCACAAATATACATCAATATCTACACATGTCTTATAACTGATTTAATCCATATATACATAATAACTCATAAAATGCCATATGTCAATATCCATCAATATAATGTCCTCATATATATACATTTGTTACAAGTTCACATATACTTTTAATACATTGTAGGCCCATGAACCATACATCAATATACATATTACTTCTCATACAATCTCTTCTTTATGTTTCTATATATATAATACAAAACTTTATATCTAATCTTTATATAAGCCCATATCATCTATAGTCTGGAGGTTTTTTCTTTCGAGCTATCCAAATACTTGCATATTACAAATAAATGATGTGTTAAGCTTTGTATCTTAGTGGTGTATCTAGTATAGTATGGCATATTCCTTTACTTTCAAATTTGTATTAATTACTTTAAATTATAGACATTCATAATACTCTAGTCCACTATATTTAAATCAATAATACAACATCTGTAAAAGAGGCATAAACAAATAAAACATTATCACATATTGAGAATTATAACATACATTCCTTGCATTATAGCACAACATGCAAATGAACCATCACCTCAACTTGCATGATTCAATCATAGCTCTCACACATGCACATAATAAATCCGTACATCTAATGAGGTCAAACATCATTATGAAGCCTTAATTTAAATATTATTATGCCTTGACCTTTATTTTAGCTCATATGTATACCATGAATAAGCCATGGTCTCTTAACCTTCATCTCATAACATAGTTATACATAACTCAACATAATCATACTTATGCTTTATTGCATTCATTCGTAAATCATCATCCATTAGATCTAAAAACATCAACATTCAACCCATTTTGTGATATGTAACTTTATGTATAACATGCACATATGCAATAAATTGGCATAAATCATAAACCTAACGTATTACAATATCATGTCTGAATATTATAATTTAGTCATTATGAAAACCATGTATATTCTTCTTTAAAATCCATTTATTAGGCCCATATCCAAGGAAACATGTCCTTTATGAATAACAGAATACCATAGTGTGTAGTGGCCCCTATTATGGACCTTAATAGCTACTACATCAGCATGGATCATAAGATTAAATGCATCAACCTAAAGCTTAATAAATAAATCCAAAGATCAAAATACATAAAACCTGAAGGTCAATAAATAGATCTAAAGATTATATGCATCAGACCCAATTGTTAGTAATCAATCTAATAACCCGATGGTTAACACATCATAACCTAATGACTCGATAAGAACTCATTAGTTCATGCATCACAACCCAAAGGTTAAAGAGGTACATAAGTACCCTAGCAACTATTATCACTCCTAGTTGATCGGCTAACCTATTGAACTAGGCTATTTACTTCTATAAGCCACTAATAAAATTTACTTTTAGTTTCACCATTTTAAAATAAATTTAGTGAATCTTATCTCTAATTTGGTTAATGCATGACCTTAGGGAAAAAATGTTCTTTACAATTTATTGGTCCTATTATATTACCATTCATGCACCTTAAGCATATTGATTAATTTAACAACATATCCATCTTTTACATAGTATAGATATTAACATACCTATTTACTCTTTTAATTACTTTTGTCCATTCTTGCCTTATTTTATGTACAAGCATTTTAGGAATGTGTAAAGCATCCATCAATTTTTATATTAGTCCATTCATCCATATCATAATCTCTTTGTGCATTATGGTGTTTCCCAATGATTATATGCCATCCATATCATCATTTCATTAATCATATAGTGATTCCCATATTAAGCTATTTGGCTATATCATAATCTTATCATGCATTATGGCATTTGACAACTACCATGTGCCATTCATATCATCATTTCATCTTTTTCATAGCAATTGTTCATATATATGATCAAATAGGTTTCGATTATATTACAGATGTTATTACATGTTCACAAGATCATTTCAATCTATATGGTTATGCATTATTCATAACATACATAATATGCAACATACACACACAACTTCATGCCATAAGCCATTTAGCCATACCAATATACACGTATATTTTTGCTTTTCATTATTTGATTCATTCATTTTACATATACATAATCTCATACTTTGAATTCATTCCATGCATCTTTCATTTTATGCATTATATAAAATACACACATTTAAATGCAAATAGGCAATTTGGCTAAGCCATTACAATTTCTCAACCATACATGTTTCTTTCCTTGCATGCATCAACACAATTCCTTATATACATAAACATGCATTATCTATATCATGCTTGGTATTAAACATACACACGCATAAATTCAAAATAGGCTATAACCTTATTCATGTATCATAAATTCACTTCTTTGCATAACATGGCTAATTTCATAAATATATGATTACATATTCAAATTCAATACATAAATCATCCTTTGTATCAATCATAAGACATTACACACATAATACATGCCTCTAGGCCAATTCGACCATAACATTTTGCATTATAATCTCATTCATGAAACACATCATATGTTCATTCATTATGCCTTTATGAATTAGGCCATCATACATAAACATCTTGTTTCCACTCTCTCATGCTTTTAGTTAATTTCATACATTTATAACATGTCTTTATACATTATCTGATCCCATAATATATGTGACATAATTATGGTATATGACTCAATTTCATTTATCATTACCTAAATTTGATTAAGGAATATCATTCTTTCTTACATAACCTTTCACCACACTTCACTATTATTGTCACGGTACTTAACATCATTAGCATATTACATTGCATATAAAGACAACATAGTTGGTCTTAAATAATATTAAGTATGCTTAGAGGATCATCTGATCTTGTCAAGCCTTAGACAAATATATAATCATTCTTATCCATCAGTATGAAAATAATCATGCATAACTTTATGTTATTCTTTATTAGATGTATACTTAGCCATATACATATAATTATATACTATTTTACCTCATAATGCACATAATTGCATTATAATCATAATATAACTTACATTGAATACATCTTAATTGCATCATCATATAACTCAATTACCATTTATCCTAATCAATTTTATCAATACACATAAATGGTCATATTACACCTAATCACTCAAATTGACATATTATGTAAATTAAAGCAATTTATTAATTAAACACAATTTGACTTAATTACACATACTATAAGGGATACACTTACCTTACTAGGCTTAATTCTCAATAATGGCATCATCAAGCCTTCAATTCCCTTTTTCCCTTGATCTTTTTCATGACTCTCTTTGAACATATTCCTGCTCATAAACAAAAAATTAATAAAAATTATAATCTACTTTCATAAATTAAAATAACCATATATATCTCTTCTTGGGCACTTAAGGGACCTCAAAAAAATATAACATCATGCAAAAACCTGTCCTCAAATTTTTTGAGTTACTATTGACCATACCATCTAAAAATTCATAAAAATTATAATAGCCATTGAATTCATAACTTAACTTAATAAATCTCTTACTAACATCCCATTATATCTTAGAAAAATATAAAACCTTGAGAACAAACTCTTTTTGCCATACATGGTCACTATTCACTCATAATGTTCAAAATTTCATAATAATTCAATCATGCATCCAAATCAATTTCTATCTTGATATAACTTCATTCGAAACCTTAAATTACTGCAAAAAATCATTAAAACTTGAAAAGAATCACTTACCCAATTTTGGGTTACTATTCACCTATGTTCAATCCATCCAAAATTCTATTTATTTCCTTTGATTGAGCCTTTAAATATAATGTTTAGACCATATAAGAGCTAAGTCCTTTTATACAGGGTTGATTTAATATGTGTTTTGGTAGAAATTTGGAGAAGAAAGCTTCAGAGGCCCTAAAATAGCTTCCTTAGCCTTTCACATAAAAGAGAATGAAAAAGAGAAGAGAATGCTATTGGAAAATGGGACTTTTAGTTATTGGAATTAGGCTTTTATTTCAAAAATCAATGGCCAAGATCATTTCATTAAAAGAAATCCAATGGCCCATATTTAAGCCCAAGCAAAAAATCCTTCATTTCTTGCTTAATTCTTTCTTTTATTCTTATATATCTATTCTTCTATTCCAACATCAATTTTACATATATTATTGCCACAAATAATCATACATATGTTTCTTTAAAAGTCCTAAAAAAATCTATCCTTAAAGACCTAGAAATTTTGATTAAAAATGCTACTTCCATGTATGCATGTTTTTCACATCATTTAGTTTTTGCCATTAACCGACCAATAGGTTAATGAGTAAAACTATGAAGTCAAGTTTATTCACATAACAACACACCAATGGGTTAATAGGCAAAACTACCTAATGATGGACTTTTACACATTAACCCACCATTGGGTTAATATGCAAAATCACAAGGTTAGATTTCCACACCTTAAACTATTGGCTTCCATTTTATAACATGAACACTTCTTCTCAAGACCACCTTTAAATACATAATTTCATATATGTTTAAACATATATATCATATAGTCTTCTTAACCATATTTCTTCCCTTAACTTCTAGCTTTTTAACTAGCTTAGAGGCTTCATTTTTTATCCCATCACTCAAAAAATATTTTGACATATGTCTTTATCATTATTACAAGTTAACATACAAATATAGAAATAACATACTTTTACACTTTAACCTACCAATGGGCTAATGTGTAAAACTATAGAATTAGACTTTTTCAACGTTAACCCGCTAATAGGCTAATGCTATATATCAAGGGATTTCATTAAAATTCTCAATTAGCATTAACTCATCTACAGGATGATGAACAAAGTCATAATGTTATACTCCCATTCTATAACATTAAGGTAACCCTCAAATCTCGAGTAGCACTATTCACATCCTAAAAAGTACTATTCACAATATCAAGATTTTTGGTCTTACACCATCTCATTGGAGGGGATTTCTATAGGGACCTCTAAGCATTTAGAGCTCTAATGGATAGGTGGATAGATACGATGAATAGCTTTCACATGTTATTTGGGGAGGTAACCGTTACCCCTATTTGCTTAGGCATTCATTACCATTGTTCTATGCACTGGGTGAGTGATTGCATTTGATGCCAATTACCATTTCCCTTCTCTTCATCTTTAGGAAGTAAGGAGTTTTACAAGGGTTCATACCTCAAGATTGCTCAAATAGCATCTAGTGTATTGACTTGTATGAGCACTAGGCTGGTGCTCTCCTTTGACATAGCTTAAGGTGGACTAGTATGCTTACTGCTTTATCCTATACCTTATAAGTACCACATTATTCACAAATGCTAATAGCAATCTACGCTAGAGCTTCTTACCTATATTAGAGCAGATTGGGGGTATCAGCTCCTAAAACTAGTGCTACTCTTCATTAGGTTAGATGTATAGGAGCTTAGACATAGAGGTTCATGTTAAGAAAAGCCATCGAATTATTCAAGGCTTTGTCTCGGGTGTTTTAGTAAGTGTTTTTCATATGTTTTGTCTATTGTTCCATGATTGCTCTTTCTTTTGATCCTGACATTGCTTTTCATAGGTCTGGGCATATGAGCTTCATTCATTACCATATCTATGTAAGTTGGATATTCCTCATTGATATCTAGTGATAGATAGGTGGGTATAACCATCTTCGGCCTTAGAATGCATTATCCTTTATACACCATTGCCAATATCTCAGCCTACAAGCTTGGAGTGATATAAGCGATCCTATAAAATGCAAATGAATTTATTAGTTTTATTTGTTCATGTTGAACTTCATGCTTACTTGATTTGCTTTTTTGATTGACTTAGCCTAATTGGTTTTTCCCACAAAAAAGATGCTAAAGTTTCTCTATTTATCCAAGATCTATCCTCTTGTAGGATATTATTGACTACCCCTAAGGCATATTGCTGGTTCTTTAGAGAGAGGGTGCTGAAGTGGCATATGGGTATTAATGCACACCACATTCTTTAAGGTCCCTCTGACTCCATGCTATTTAGGAGGTATATTAATAACCTAAAGCTTGTTTAGGGCCTGACTACAAGCATGCCTAGTGACACATTTATGGAGAGTGATGGAGAGAAATATTCCTCTTGGGCATCTGCACACTTATTGCCTCATGTGCTATATACTTTAGGACATACTCTTTAAGTGCTTCTTGTTTCACCTTTTACTTATTATTTCTAAATTTAGCTTTTAATCATGTCTTGTATTATAGTCTACCACTATTGCTTTTAAGGTGGGACCTTCTTTAACTAGTAAAAAGGCAAGGATAGCATCTAGTTCTTAGGATTATTAATTTTTTCCTCCTTCAATGCATACTCCTAAGAGTGGCACTTAAGTACAACTGCTAGTTAGTCTTTGTTACTTGGTAAGGTTATGGGCACTTTGACTAATGTGCTTAAGCTAAGCTACATATGGTGTGGCATGGATGGGGAGTTAACTTCTGCTTATCTTCGCATTGAGGATAATTGGCTAGTGCCTTTTGACTAAGAAGACACTATGCTAGTATGGCTTTTGTGACTTCCACTACTTACTTTGTTAGCTTGATTTTGTGTTACACTTTTTGTCATAGTTTTGACATGTTAGGAGAACTCTTATAAAGAGGATTGCTTGGGTGGTAGAGGCTTTCAGATAAGCCATAGTGGATGAGACTCGAGTTCTTGATGTAAGTACTTTTCTTGCATTGGTTAGTTAATTATGCATATATATACACAATATACATGATGTATTAAAATGCATTCAACCCTCATTTTTTTGTAGCATGAGCTAAAAAGAACGGTGACTAGATATTATGAGACTCAAAATAAGTTGAGGGCATTAAAGATTTCTTAAAACTTAGTGCTCTCATTTGATGATGAAGACACAGAGAGTGAGAGTGAAGATTGAGGCAAAAGGCAACCATTTTCTCTCTTTTTTATGAATAGGCTCTCTACTTCTTGTATATAGAAATATTTACAACATTTTGATATAATATATGCATTCTTTTTTCTTGCATATATTTTGCATTTTTACATATAAATACACAAGAATTGGTATACATGATGGTTTTATAATGAAATATACTGTTCTTAAAAGTATACAATGACATTATCTCTATCTCATGTGCATGACATCTTTCATGGTAAAGAGTTCCTAATCATCCATGTAATTAGAGAGCAAAAGTTTAGTGGCATTCTTTAACATTTCATCACTGAGTTACAGTATAAACTTTCCTATACTAATTGGTGCAAGCTAACCAAGCATTATATTTTCTGTGACCCTTCTCAAGTCTTTTATTTCTGCATACATAGCCCTATCTAAGGGAATGTTGACAATATCCTCAAATGAGCATCTCATCAATGGTCTAGTGTTGTTCTAATTAATACTTTAATGGGTGATTGCCACTAAATGACCATGATAGGTCATGGTATCGCAAAGTATGGTAAGATGTTTATAATTCTTTAAAGATCAGTCAGTGAGTGATCTTTAACTCATTTAGTGAGGATTAATGTACTATTTCAAAGTTTTATTGCTCCTTAAACTCTAGATCACTTCAAAGGTTTGGCCACTTCATTTTGTGATAAAACTTCACACCCCCAAGGACTTGGTTCATCCAAACACTTTTTTTATTATACATGTGGACCTATTTATTGTCCATTATTTATGTTTGCCTATAATTGTCTATATGGACTTCTCTCATGGTCTGTATGGACCATAACATCGATTTTAGCTTTTGTAAGGTCTGTGCACATGTCCTTAAATGTTTTGGTCTTTTTTTCCCTAAATGGTTAGGAATAACATGATTTGGGGTCTATAAATACCACCTTCTTTTAGCCATTCATGTTATTTTCATCATGTCTCTTTTCTTTTTTCTCAATAGCTCTCTTGAATCCTAGATTTAAAAACCACTTAGACTTCACCCATTCTTACACCTTTTTCTACCATCATATTTTTAAGAAATGTGAGGATAGACCTTAATCTTCTGCATGACATTGTGCCCTACTGGGATCATATCTTTCTTTTGTTTATCTTTAATCATCAAGAGATTATTCCTACACTTAAGGAATTTGGTGCCATCATGAACTTTGACATTTTTTAAGATGTTCCTCTTGTTGTTCTATCTTTTAAAGATTATTATCCTATAGGCATATACTTGCCTTAGGTAATCCTTCTTTAGTAGCTCAAAAGATTGTCTTAATTATGGGTTCTATTTGCTTATAGATAATTCTTGACTTTGCTAGTTGACTGCCACTGATTTAGTAGAATGGGCAAAGTGTGTACTATTGTGTTTACTTAAAGACTTATTGATGATCAATTTTAAAGACAAGTCTTGTGATTTCAAAGTACTTCAAATTTTGATTGGAATATATTCTTGCCATAATCCTTTTAGTGTTATTTTTGTTTAAACCATTTGGATGCTTTAAAGAGAGGTGACATCAGCTTCATGGCTAGAAGTCCTCAACTTTTTACAAGTTTGCTTAGAGAGCACATTTGAGTTTTCCCTCTAGCTTTTGTTAGTTCTTAACCCTAATTTTTTTTCAAGCATGCCTATAAGGGTTTTTGCACTAGCGGGTTTGCCTAACTTTTTCTTAACTGGTCCTTTTTAGATTTTCCAACCAAATGGCCCTTTTTTAAGATCTAGTTATTAGATAAACTAAAGATACTTATGGTTCCTCCTGTGAAGCTTTAGATTAAATATGGTCCGAATCATCACTATAAAAGAAGATTGGAGGAAAAGTTCAACACTTTAGAGCAATGGGCTACATGGCTCAGTGGGATTATTGAGATTTGATAGACATGTCCTTGATGAAAGATCTTCCACCTCTCATTTTCTTGTCATTCAGGCTATATTCCCTTAGTTGGTTTGCAGCATGAAACATTCTACATTCTTTATTGGATTCAATGATAGTTTGGCTTGATGTAGTGAGTTCCTCCTAAAACTTTAGGCTTTCAATGTGGATAATTGACATGGCATTTCTTGTTCTTCTTTCTTAACTTGTGAAAGTGTCAAGTTTTGTTGAAAGATGCACATAATCATGAAGCTAGTAGCACAAGTACATATGACAATTACAATAATTGGATTACTAGTATATTAATGGATGATAGAAATTATTATTAAAGAGAGAGTGAAGATACAACTTCTACTGCAAAAAAGAAGACTTGTGTTTAGACTTCTATAGTTCAATTATTTTTATGATATTTCTCACTAGGTAGAACCTTGCATACCAATTATCATAACCAAACACTTTTGCCATTAATTGCATTTGAAAATAAGCTGCTTAATCTTTGTAAATATATTACTTGCCCTTTGATAATATTATCATTACTAGTTAGCTTTGGCAAGTTTTCTTGATTGGATTTTCTCTCTAATCCCCTAATTTTTGCAGGAAGTGCCTATTTTAAGGTTTTCACCCTTTTAGGGTGTCCTAAATTTTTCCTAAGCTACCCCTTTTAGGGTTTTCAACTTAGCAAACTTTTTTTTTCATGGTTCTAGCAATAATACTTCTTCAACTTGTCCATGTTCATAGATTTTGAAAATTCATTGCCTTCTAGGTCTAATATTTTAACTCCTCTATGCTTAAGTAACTTTTTCACCATGTATAGACTTTCCTAATTTGGCTTGAACTTTCCCATAGGGTCTGTTAGTAAAGGTCTAGTTTGTTTTAGGAGAAGATGACCTTCTTGGATTTAACTGTGTTTGACTTTTTTGTTATAAGCCCTAACAATATTTTTTTGATACAATTGCATGTCATATAAAGCCTTTAGTCATTTTCATCAACCAAAACTAGTTGTTCGTACCTAGTTGTTACCCTTTCAACCTCTAGCACCTTTGCTTCCATGATAACCCTTAGTGAAAGAACTTCAATCTCAATCAGTAACACTACTTCCGTTCTATAAACTAATGAGTAAGGTGTAGCATTTGTAAAGGTTTTGACAGATGTTTTGTAGCCCTAGAGTATAAAAGGCAACATTTATGCCTAATCCTTGTAGGTGATTTTCATTTTCTACAAAATTTTCTTAACATTTATATTAACTACTTTTACTGTACCATTGACTTAAGGTTTGTAAGGAGAAGATTTATGGTGCTCAAATCTGCACTTTTGTAAAAGCTATTTAGTTTTGCCATGAAACTATACCCTATTATCTGAGATCAATTGCTATGGCTACCCATACCTACATATGATATTTCTTTCAATAAATTTAGTCATCTACCTTGCCCCCAATTTATTGAATGATTCAACTTCCATGAACATTGAAAAGAAGTCGATGGCTACTATTATATACTTGAGACCTCTTACTGTTGATGGCCTTATCTCTCTAATTATGTCAATTCTCCATATAGAAAATGGCCATGGAGAAGATAAATTAGTTAATTTAGTTGGTGTTAAGTGGCTCAAATTGGCATAAATTTGGCCCTTGTGACATTTTCAAATAAAGCTACAACAATTTGTTTCCATGGTTAGCCAGCAGTATTCTAGTCTCATGATTTTCTTTGCCAAGTTCCTTCTATTCATTTGTTGACACACAGACCTTCATACATTTTTCTTAGTATCTTTTGGGCTTGTATATCATAATTACACCTGAGTTGTACACTATCAAAGTGCCTTTTGTATAACATCCCTTAGAAAGAAAAGAATTGAGATGATAACCTTCTTAGGACCTTCTTATCTTTTTCAGTTGCATGTTTTGGGTATTTCCTTATTTCCAAGTATGTTTGGATATCATGATACCAAGGGAAATCATTATTAGCTATTTCACATCCAGTGCTCACTATACTAGTGTATGTTGGGAACCTTAACTTAGTGAACTACATAGGTCTTGGTAAGTCCTTCTTAGTGAGGTCTGATACTGACATTAAAGTTGCTAAAGCATCTATTACTTGATTTTATTCCCTTGAGATATGATGCATGGTGTATATGTCGAATGCTTTAGATAGGTATGTATATATTTTAACATACCTACTTAGATTCTCATCCTTAACCTCCTAGTTGCCTTGGACTTGCTGTATCACCAACATGGAATCCCCATATACATTGACTATCTTTACCCTAGTTGAAAAAAAGGTTTCAAGGCCATAGATGTATGCCTCATATTTTATGATGCTATTGGTGGCTTAGAATTATAATTTCCTTGTAAAGAATATCTGTTCATCTTTTAGATTGATGATTAACATGCTAGTACCTGCTCCTTTTTGATTTACTACTCCATCAAAGAACATTTTCCATCCCTGTTAAGATATTGCCCTTGAGTATTCATCTGGAACCTTTAATTCTTCTTCTTAGCCCTTGATTGGCTCTTGCAATAGAAAGTTTGCCATTGCTTTGCCCTTGATTGTTTTCTTGGTTATGTAAGAGATGTCAAATTCCTGCAGCAATATAATCCATCAACCCATTTTTCCTACCATGGAAGGCGCAGTTTGTAGATACCTTAGAGGATCATGTTTAGCTACTGCCTTGACTTTGTATGATTAAAAGTAATGACATAACTTTTTAGACACCTAAATTGCACCCAAGCATATCTTTTCAACTTCAGCATACTTCTACTTATATGAGAGCAATTTCTTACTTAAGTAACACACTATATATTCTACTCCAGCTTCATCAGCTTGTGTAATAAGAGCCCCTATAGAGGTTTATTTTATTTTAAGGTACAAGATTAAGGTTTTTCTTAGTTTAGGTGGTTTTAAGACATGAGGCTTGGTTAGATATTACTTAATGGCTTTGAAGGCTTTTTGGCAATTATCATCCTATTCACCTGGCTATCCTTTCCATAGAAGCTTAAATATTTGTTTATAAATAAATTAGAGCTCAGCTATGAACCTATTGATGTATTGTAATTTGTCTCAAAATCCTTTAGCCTATTTTTCTATTTGAGGGATAGGTATCTCTAGGATTGCATTCACCTTATCTAGATCTACTTTAATCCCATTCTTTCTAACCATAAATGCCAACAACATAACAAACATTACTCTAAGGATGCATTTCTTATGGTTGTGTCTCATATTGAATTGGTTCAACCTTTGGAAGAACTTATTTCAGTGCTTTAAAATGTCTTTCCCTTTTCTTGGACATTACCACTATGTCATCCACGTAAACTTCTACCTCCTTATGCATTATGTCGTGAAAGAGTTTGATGATCATTCATTGGTATGTTGCCCCTGCATTCTATAGTCCAAAAGGTAGTACCTTATAGTAATACATTCCTTATTTTATTTTGAAAGTTTTCTTGCACATGTCTATCACCTTCCTAAGGATTTAGTTACACTTTGAGAATCCATCAAGAAATGAAAACATGGCTACACTGTAATGCCTATGTTTTGAGGCTTCATAAATAGTGCCATTGGGTTCAGGGCGTGTGCCGAGATGTCGAGTCACTTACATATAAATCGAGGTAATGGCACTAGTCATGAAACTTCAAGGGGCTTTAAATTGATGAAAAAGGCAAATGTAAAAAATTTAGTGGAACTAATAATTCATTATAGATAGTGGGTAACTGATTTGGGTAATAAAATTTAGTTGGGTCAAAAATGACTCAGGATATGCCTGAATGGACCTAGAAATATCAAACCCTAAAGCTTAAAAATTCCACATAGTCCATTAGTGAAAGAATTATTGAATTCTGAGGTTATTTGGAAATTCTCATAATTTTTTAGGTTGGCATGCAAATTAAAGCACTATGAAAACTGCCTTATCGATGGAATTTGGCCACAAAAATTTATGAGCATGTAGAGGGGACTAAAATATGAATTTTAAAATAAATAGTGTAATTTTTTGAGGTCTGTGGAAATTTTGGAAAATTTTTGAAGTTTTGCTAAAAATTAAGCTATTTCGATATGGCTCGAGTGGCTGTGGGACCCACCCACACTTGGACAGCTGGCCTAAGGGCCATGCCAAGTGGCAAAGCCACTTGATAAGAGGCTTTTTCACTAAATAAATGCCAAATTCCTTTCTTCTTTTTTAGGCAGAA
>CANXYI010229320.1:0-11618 GCA_948208565.1 Hura crepitans | reverse complement strand
ATGATTAGCGATGTGCCTGAGTAGACCTAAAAATGCCATACCTGAAGGTTAAAAATTCTCTTGAGTCTATAAATGAAAGAATTTTTGAATTCTAAGGTCATTTGCAAATTTTCTTAATTTCAGGGTTTTACGTGTAAACTAAGATAGTTGGTTAACTATCCTATTGATGGAATTTGGTTGTGAAATTTTACGAGGCTCTAAATGGGAGCAATCAATGATTTTTAAAACAAATGTGATGATTTTTTATAGGTTTGAGTGATTTTTAAAATTCCCCAAAATTTCTATCAAAATTGAGCTTTTTTAAGTTGTTTGGGTCGTATGTGGGTCTAACCCGTGCCACCTTAGCCACTAAATAAGGCCTAAGGTGACACCTAGCTGGCCACTTGGCCATATCCACTCACCCTCCTCTTTTCTCCTTTTTCTTTCCTCTTCCTCCTACTCGAGGCCATTTTCAGCTTGAAGCCACCATTTTTATCCCTTTAAGTAAGCTTTTCCCTTACCTATTGCCACTATTAATCCCCCAATTGTGTTAGAAATTAACTTGTAAAGGTGTTAAAAGCCATCGAAGCCTCTAGAGTGCATCAAAAGGTGCTAAAAGAGCAACTTCTTATGTGTAAGTAATTCCACCTTTTTTAATTTATTTCCTAAGGGATTTGATAATTCTAAAAATACCTATGTGATTGAAATTTAATTTAGAGATGTGTCTAAATTTTGGTGAATTTTTTTTATAGGTATTAGCATGAATAGAGGCTTACAAAAAAAGTGAAGAATTGGTGAGTTCTTTCAAACTTAAAGTGGGGAATTCAACTCCTTAGATTGAAAGTAAGTGAATTTAAGGCATTTGAACCATGATTAATGGATGTTGTATGTATTAGGCTAGGAATCCTTATGTGGAAATGGTGAAATTGTGTATAATGTATGTGAATTTGTGTTTTAGTTACATATTTAGGCTAATGTTATGTATAAGGCATGATTAGGTTGCTAAATTGAGGAAAAGAATGCATGGAAGGGTGATTTCCCTACTTAGTCGAGAGGTGTGTGCGGTGTTCATAGCTTGCTAAGGTAGTTTTGGCATGATTTCTAAGGTATATGGCATGGAAGATGCTTGAGTGTTTCCTTTTGATTGAAAGGTTCCTTGTTAGGTATTCTAAGTGTATGGCATTAGTATATAGCATATGGTATGGGATAAGGTTTGTCATTAATGGCATGTGAAGTATAGGTAAAGAGATGGATTAATTAAACTTTTGTGTGTGTGTATGTGTAATATGGTCGAGGCATGACTATGTGTGTGTGTCAACTTAGTTTGTATGGCAAAGGCATAATGTGTGTGTAGGTATACTTGTGTGATGTCTAAATGTGTGTAAGTGTTCTTAAATATCATTAAAAGAATGTGTAAGATAAATTGAGGCATATAGCTGAAAGCTTTGCAAGGTAAATTGGCATAGAAATGAGGTATAGCCTAGCTAACACTTGTATGTGTAATGGCATTACATTTATGGCATCAATGTCACATGATTTAGGTTCATATGTATGCTTAGTATGGCATGAAATGGATAACATGTGAGACACTTTTAAAGGATGGAAAAAGGGTTGAAAAGTAAACTTGAAATTGGCTTGAAAGGGCATGAAAAATGGCTTTGAAAATTGACTAGTTTTAGGCATGAAATTGGTACCCTATAGTGGCTTAACTTGTAATATTCATGTAAGTTGGCATAAAAGCCATTTGTGTGATAATTTGATGTACATAATTGAGTTTGGCTTTCAACCTATGGGAAACCTTAACCATGAGTGCAATTGGCATTGAAAAATGACCTAAAATGAACCTAAAATGGCTGTTGCAATTAGTAAAAATGACCTATAACTGTCCTATTAAAAATGACTTTGGGACTATAATTAAAATACCTGTTTACATGTGAATAATTGAGCCAAAATAATGGGCTAGACTTGGTTTAATATGCTTTAATTTATGCCTCCAAAAATGAGTCAAAAAGTGATAAAAAATTTTACCTGTAATTACTCAACATGGCTAAAAATGACTTATAATTGTCCAAGTCAATAATTGGCTATTTGGAAAAAAATTATTTGTCTATTTTCCAACTCGTAATATTATAAAAAATGATCAATAAAGAAATTAACTCAAAATGAAGTCAGATGGCCCATTAGTTAGATACCCACTAGATAGGTTGACTAGTCAACTTAAGGATTAGCAGCTGTTAGACAGTCTATTTATCAGATTAGGCCGATGCAGTGGCTAAGGTTCATAATTGAGCCACTGCACTAGTCTGTAGGTTAGGCACTCTTCATTGTTGATTGTGTAATAGACTATGTTGGTGCAGTGGCAAAGGTCCCTAGAAGGGCCACTGTATTAGTCTACTGGGCAAACTCGGAGGAAATATTTAACATAATCAGTGCCCTTGGGAGGTCTAAAGACTGATCCCTATATACAGTTACTTAGCATTTTTGCCCCTTGAGAGTTTCATATGAAGTGATCACTATAGGCTATATCAAGCTGGTACAGCAGTCAGGGTCTAAAATGTGGGCCACTGCACATTTTTCAATTCCCACTTGGTCCAGTGTCTGTAAATGTCGTCTATTTAGTTGAGCCTATAGAAAGGACTTAAAGTAGTGGAAAATGTAAATTTTAATTAATTTATGATAATTTCTGACAGTAGATTTCAATAAATACACCACAGTGGCATTTTGGTAATTTTTAAGAACACATGACATATCGTCTAAATGACATCAATCATCTAGCATTTTGCTCACACACTACATCTAGACTATTTATTTATGCTTGTATATATGTGTTAATGCATGTTTTAAATGGTTTAAATTCACTACTAAGTTTTATACTCAATGTACCTATGTTGTGGTGTGCAGGTAACAAGGCTAAGCAAGCCAGCTTTAGTGATGATGTAGTGTAGCCATACAAGTGCTGAACAGTACAGAAAGTTATTTTTCTACTTTTACTAGTGGTACTCATGTAAATCCTATAGGGTTGGGTTAGCATGCTTAGAAGCTACTATGTTTGTATTTATAACTTGAAGGTGATGTATACAAACTGGTGTGGTGTTTGTTTGGTTTATGTATGGATTTAATAACTGTAGGGCTGAGGCCCTGTGTGTTTGTTTTAATGTGTGCCTAATGTGTGTTGTTGTTGATTGGGGGATTAGAAGGGTTAAGATTAAGGGTTATGGATTGTTTGCTTAAAGAAGTGTTTTCAACAGGTGAAAAAAATTTTTGTATGTCACCTAGGTAGCTGTTATGCTACCTAATTTTCTAAGACCTGAGAAGTATCTATGAATGCTTTTCTTTTAGTATGTTAGGCCACATATGAATAAGCTTATGGATTAGACTGGATATCTAAGCAAAATTTGATAGAGTTCTAGAATAGTCTAAAAGTGTTAAGGAGTTTTCCCCTGAAGCAATCCTAGGATGGGTGACTTGTCAGGAAGTGCATTACCTGTTGGGTTTCTTTAGGAATCTAGCAGGGGGTGTCACATATTATGACTTGTACATACTCTTGTAAGTAAGAAAATAGTTTTGCATGATAATAAAGCGGCTATATTGCATGAGTTAATTTGATATCACCATTAAGCTATTTACTTAGCGCATCATTTTTACTTGCGATGCTTAGGTAAAAAGGACACTTAAGCAGAAGCCTTGGTATAGTTTTGCTATATTTGGTTGGCTTATGAATTGTATAAATAATAAATGAAGCACTCTTATGTTGTAATGTCTATATTGGGGGCCTAAACAATCTATACAATAATTTAAATATGTTTTATGGTTTTTTAACCCTATTTAACTTCCTTCACATGTTTTAAACTTGTAAGATATCTCTTCTTAAGGTTGAAATTGTGTTTGTGCTGGTGTGTGAATTGGAATCATCAGGAGGATCACGAAGTTTTGAAATTGTTATGAAATGTTTTTAGAAGTGTTTTTCTTAATTGCAGGTTACTATTCAAATTTTGGGATAGTTCCTAGTATAGTCGTTATGGTATTGAAATTTTAGCATAAGGATTTGCAAATTTGAATATGTAACTTAGTTTTTTTAAAAGTTTTTGAAAAATTACATTTCTAGGGTTTCATCTTAGTTGATAAGATTGTTTTAAATAACAATGTATGAGTTGAGATTTTATAGCTTGTTATATGTGCACTCCTTAGTCATGTTCGACGACCAGATAGCAATTGGATCAAGTAAGGGGTGTCATAGTATTAATGTTATAATGATAGTGCGCTATGTGAGTAAAATGTGTGAAAAAGAGACTATAACTGGTTTACATGAATTAAAGAAAAAATATGCATAACAATTTTGTATGTTATGTACTATGTGATTTTGATTTCATATAATACTATTGATGTTATTACAGGATGAGAATTATGGTTACAATTGAAAATGAGGTATGAGCATAATGATGCCATACAATATGTGAAGCCAAGTGGCTTATGTTGAGATAACAAATACCTTAAATATTCTTGAAGGAAATTGATGTGATAATGGCATGATATATCATGATATGTATATAAAGAATGTTAAATGACATGATTTAATAAGCATGATGGATGAAAGGGTTTTTGTATGTTATGATGCTAATTATGCATTTAAGTATAGAAATTTGGCATAAATGATAATGACATGATAAAATAACTTTTATTACCCCCTTAGGTCATTTGTTAGCTAAAAGACTTGAAAAGATTATAAAAAGCTATAATAACAAGGTGAAATATAATTAAGGATGGTGATGGCCTATATAAGTAGACAACTTAGTTTAGGTAGGTTAGCTGGTTAACTAGGGAGATTAGTAGCTACTAGGGCACTTTAGTACTTAATTTAGGTTTATAGGCCAACATATTTTGCTTACGGGCTTTTATTTGATATTAAACCTAAGGGTCAACATACTAGACCTTTAAGCCATCAAGTTAATGTATTAGACATTAATGGTCAATACTGGACCTTTATGGTCAACACATCAGACCTTTTGGTCAATGCTAGACCTTTATTGTCAATAATTCCCATTATCGAATTTTTAGGAGTATGTCTTATGTATATGGGAAAGATTAACAAGTATTACATAACTTAACAAATTTTAACATATAACTAATATGAGAATATGTATGATGTCATGGTGATCTATTTAAGAATGAGTAATGCATGATATGGTAATTATATATTTGCACACTTATATTATATCACAGTGCATACAATATAAGTTGGTTTTGCAAATTGATTTTAGTTGAATACAAGTGCATGAGTTGTATATGCTATATTGAATACACCACTAAACATTATGCTTAGTGCATCATTGTTTTTGCAATGCATACGTTAATGTATAGTTGAAGCTTAAAGCCTCTCAACAGTGTTGATCAAGATACTGCACATTTTGGTATTTTGATTTCCTTTATATAAATTATTGGATGTCATTAATATAGTGCACTCATATGTTGTACAAAGGGAATTGTGCTTAGTCTTGTTTTAAATTGTTTTGTAAATCTTATCAAAACTTAATTACTTTTGTAATATGTATTTCTAAACTACTATTATATTGGATTTCTTTACCCTTATAATGTTGAATGAATATGTTATGAGTATGCTATGTTAATATATTGGGATGGATTAGGAGGATCCAGTTGTGGTGAATGGATGTTGAATGCATTCTTAAAAGTGTTTTTAAACTTGTAGGTTACTATTCATTTTTGAGATAGTATCCCAATACAGTTAGTATGGTGTCATATTTTTTACATGATGATTTCCATTTTTTTGAAACTCTAAAAAGGTTCTAATTAAGTTGTGATTTTAAAGCATATAATGTTCAATTATTTTCCAAAAGGTTTTTTTTTAATTTAAATGTGTTTTTAATAAGGATATTTAGAATATCGATTTTGTGTTTTTCTTATTTAGGACCAGCAATCAAATCGAGTGAGAGGTGTCACACTACTACTCCTAACCCGTGCTGAATGACACTTTCTTTCTAAAAATCCAACCTTTGACTTTGTTGCATAGAGTTTTACTACAAAATAAGCCTAAATTTCTTATAGATACGTAACGCAATTCATTATAATCCCCACGTCAATTATAGGAGTATTTAAGCATTATTAATCAATTTCAATATGTTTAAGCATTTTTTGGAATGATAAAGATCATAATTTGGTTTCTAGAATTAACAATTAGTCTTTACAGACCTCATTTCTCAAGGATTCAAGTTTACACAGGCATACAATGATTAATTGTTTTAACTTTAACTTTGTGTATTACTTAATAGTTTAAACTTATAAACAATAAGAATATACACGATTTAGGGATGCCTATTTTATTTAATATGTGATTATTTATGTATTATATCATGCGATTTTGACTAGTTATAATGTCCTCATAAACATAGTATTATTGTTTTAATCATTCTATTGAGTGTGTTAGTCTTGCTCATATGTGTGGACATTATAGTCTGTATGACCTATTGAGGATGCTCATGAATTTTGCATTAACCAATTAATGAGTAGTTGATATCTATTTTTATTATGTATTTGTGTTATTATGGTTTATGCCTATTTTATGGACTTTCTCTATTTTATATGTAATAGGTAGAATATTTAAAACTATTATACATGACAAAGAAAACTCACATTAAAGATTCTTTTAGATAGTCAATTGGTGTTTTTTCTAACAAAATGGATTTTGAATTTCCTTAATAAAACTCACCTCAAAAAGATATCTTAATAAAGATCATCTCTTAGAAATGGAAGTTAGGTTAGGAAGTTATTGCCAATCCCTATAAAATTATGGGTAATAGTAAGGTAATCATCCAATCAATGAATAACCCATTTTTTGCTTGTATATTTGTGTATCTTGTTGTTTACTATAAATGTTATAATTATTGCCATTTATTTTTCCTTGATGTGCAAAGATGATGAATGCTTTAAATATATTCCATTCTTGTTTGAAAAGGAATTGATAAATGTTGTAATATAAAAAAAAAGGTATATTATAAAGGAATAAATAAGATATTGATTTCAAATCTATCAAATCACCTCATCCCTCTTCAAAAATAGTTTTAGATTATTTATTTCAAAATCTGATTTTTAGCTTTATTTATTAATTTTTCTAATAATTTAATTATTTATAAATAAAAATTAAGAATTATTTGAAATTATTTTTAATATATAAATTATGTTCACATATTTTTAATTTAATTTATACTTACATATTTTACTAGAATCTAGAGAAATCAAAATATATGTAATTATCTTATTTTATAGTAACTCTTTATAAATTAAAAAAAAATTCCCTTAATCATATAGTTTGAAATTTATGATTCAGCATCAGGATAAATTTATTAAAAAATAGAATTTGAATCCAATTCTTATACATTTAGGTGTCAAATTTTGAATTAATAAAAATGTAGGGTTTGAATATGAACCAAATCTTATATTTAAGGGTAAGGTTTCAATTCAAAATATAAAATTTACCTTATGTATTGATTTTTGGAATACTTTAATGATTTATAAAGAAAATATCAAGAATTATTTTAAATTATTTTCAATACCTAAACTATGTTTAGGTATTTTAACTTAATTTATACTTACATATTTCATTAGAATTTCGAGCAATCAAAATAGATGTAATTACCTTACCTTACAGTAAACCTTTTTAAACATATAAAAAAACCCTAAAATATGTGTATGGTTGGAACCTACAATTCAAAGGTCATATCAAATTCAATAAAATATTAATTTTGAATTAAAGTTTACATTTAAGGGTGTAGTTTTAATTCAACGAAGATGTTAGATTTAAATAGATTAAAGCCCATTTTGATCAGTCTAATTCAAGGCCAAAACTAGCTTCTCCTCCTCCTCATCATCATCAACATTGTTGTTGTTATATTAGTAGTAGTAGTAGTAGTAGTAGTAGTTGTTGTTGTTGTTGTAATTAAAACCAGTTCAATATTTAATTTATCCACCAACTTGTGGTCAAACTGTGGAGGATATTATTATTTTATTGATACGATAATAATCTCAAGTTTTGAAATAAGAGCGAGCATAATTTAGATTTAACAAAAAATTGAATTGAATTATTTTAATTTAATAATTTAATTTCATTAATTTGATTTTATATGGATTAATAATTTTGAAGAATTTTACTTAATAGGTTCGATTTATTTAATAAGCAAAAAATTTGATTAAAAAAATGAAATGTTGCAAAATTATAACATTTTATATCAAAATTATCTTATTTATTTTTTTATCAAAATTTTTATTTAATTTGATTTCAATTTGACATTTTTAAAAGACAATGATATTTATACTGTAGATTTTATGTACCAGGGATGATGCAGTTGTGTTAGGAGTTGCCACTTACCTCTACACCAAGACCACTAATCTTTTGCCAAACAAAGGTTTAGATTTAGGTTTTATTTTACCCTAATAATATACTTTCTTTTACATTCTAATGTTTATCAATCTCGTATCATGCAAGCAAGCATTATATTTAAAAGTGTATATGTCACCTTTGCATCCAAAAAGAAGTAAATTACAACAATTGAAATATAAAATAAAATGTAAATATAAAATTATACATCCATAATTTGGGTCATTCATTGATTGTTATTTAACCTAACATCTACTTGTAATTCCATAGGAATTGGTTGTAATTGCCAACTTCCATCTTTAGGAGTTTGGCCTTTGTTAAAATACATTTTTTTATGTGACTTTTATTAAGGAAAACAAAAATTATTTTATTAAAAAGAAAGCAATTAATTATCTGTAAAAATCATTGATGCGAAGTTGGAAGTTTATGTATAAAACAAGTTATTAAACTACCTATTACAACCCAAAAATAAGCAAAAGAATTGATTAAAAGGTAAAAGACCAAATAAAGTAAACATAACATAAAATTTGTCCTATTTATGCATTTGAAAGTCCGTGTGGACCAAAAAAGTCTCCCAAGTTAGTCCATGTGTACTTCATCTGAAGAATGATATCATCATCTTGCATTCATACAAATAACATGGTTAGAAACAACACTTTATGGTCCAAAGGGACCTCAAATTATTCTTGTATAATTAATTCATCCATATGATTTAGAATTAATACACACGAACATTAATTGTGCACAATAGAGGTATAGGTCAATATAGACATGAAACCCTTATGACGGGAGTCCATATAGACGTATCTAATGGCATATCATTAGCATGACTTGATTAAGCATGACAAGTAGTTCTAATGGCATACATGTGACTTGTTTCCATAATACTTATACAAGCTATTTGTATTTAATCTTGATACTTTATTACATACTTTACATGTTTTTGGATTTAAGGGTTATTTGAATTATATGTCCATGTAAAGTACCAATCTTTGTGAAAAGGAGCCTATGTAGACTTATTTTATTAAACAAAGAGTATAAAAACATATAAATTCCATACACATATGTGAGAAATTTGCATCCCTTTCTTATGATTGATATGGGAATCATAGAAGACCACCTCTCTTATCTCAATCAATCCTTAGAAATCATTCAAACCCTAAAGCATACTGAAAGTTTTATAATTAAAATGAGCTCAACACTTACCCAAATATTTGTGCCAAGCTACAAAAAAAAAAGGTAGAGTTTTAAAAGATGTAATTATTCAATGTGAGCTATAAGATTAATAGAGCAAATCCTACATTAATGTAACAACTTTATACCTAATCGGTAGCTAATTTAGATATAGGATGTCACATGTCTAGTTTGACCACTATTCTTTATTCTATTTATTTAGACTCTTTATTTAACTATCTCAATTCTTAAAGTATTTTACACTGATTACTTTAAGCAGCTGCATTTGCATGGCCATGAAAATTTCATTATTATTAAGGATCCTGTTCAATTACTGTCTTTTTATCATATTAATTACATCCTTAATTTTTATAGTGTAACCATTTTAAATTTAACTCATGCATTATTTATTACACTTCTCACATGTATCACATTTAAACAACATGTATGTGAAAAAATTATTTATCTCAACTATGCTTAAGTTGCTGTTTAATATCAATTGTTAATACTTTTTTCAGTTATTAGTTAAATAGTTTAGAATTATTATTTCATAATATTCATTCTACACAACTAATTATATCAAACATGCCAAACATAATTGAATGCTTATGATGGAAACGCTTACTGATTTGTTAAGCCGTGACTCCTATTGCATATTGGGACTCGATCTATTGCCTTGCCTACCTCAATTAAAAGCTACGTATTAGCTAATGCACTAAGTAATCACCAGTGTTTTCACTACTTATGAATTCATTATTTCAAATTTTTCTTTTATTACTAATTGTATATTGTATAAAAAATGTTATATATTCTTTTTACTTATGCTTTTATCTTTATATTCTATAGAGGTGTTCTTGTTAAATATTTAAATCGATTATGCTCAACTACTATCTTATCCATTCAACTTTTTATGTATTTTCATCCTCATATCTTAACCTTCTCATTACTTTCACTTCATTTCTAATGTTATAGCATATATAGAAATTTCACCCTTTGGAAACTTCTACTCATATATCTTAGTTTCTATATATTGCCTCGTTTACGCCATAACTACATACAATTTGTTTTCATTTACTTTATGCTAGAATATTCATGTTAATTATCATCTCAACTTGTTTATTTTATTGCATTCAATTTATATAATTTTAATTTTACAATTTATCCCTTTCATTATTAACTCTAGTCATCCTAATATCATTTCTTTAATAAAGTTGCAATCACATACTTATTTAGCCCATATTTGAATGACATTAATACACTACTGGATAATGGGATCCATCAGTTGTGTAGTAATCCACATTTTAGATCTACTCTATTGCTACATTAGCATTAAGTAAATGGACGTGAAGTGGTCTACTTGGACCTACAATGTGGATACACCTGTATTATGTAAATAGATATGTAGTGGCCCTCTTAGATCTACACTACGGTTGCACCAATGTTAAGAATGTACAGTTGCCTTGTTGAACCTTCCCATGGCTGCACTTGCATTATGTATATGTGTAGTGGTTCTATTAGACCTTCTTGCAGCTATACCCATATTAAAAAAATGATATCACAATGTCCTAGCCATTGCTACAATTCTCTAGTTGACTGGTTAACCTATCCAATAGGTGTCTAGCTAATATTGGCCATACCTCTTTCTTTATATGTTTTTCCCACTCAATCTAGTCCATTTACTTATTTCTCATTATATTTCCCTTTTCATTTAGACATAACAATAAATTGAATCACGTTCATAATGAACTTAATTGCACATCCTTATCATATTATCACATAAAATATAGCTTTTATAATTATTTATCAAGGCATGCTTTCTCAAAATCTTTTTAAGTATATTCATGCTCCACTTTATACTATATTAGTTTTATTCACGAACAGACATTATTATTGAGTGTTACTACTCATATTCTATGACTTCGTTTTTCATTCATTCGCATATTTATTGCAAGGCTTGCATTTATTTTCCTCAGATTCCCATTCCTTTTTTCTATCTTGTCTTCTATTTATTTACATAATAATATATTTATTACCTTTTTTTACTTATATACATATTGTTCACTTTCCAATATGTATATTT